>JAPYZS010001764.1:0-12727 GCA_030522925.1 Trissolcus japonicus | reverse complement strand
GTCGAACGTAAACAAACCGGCCTGTCAAAAAATAAACGAGGAGACATGAATTGGCCGCGGATCCAACTTCAGGGTGTCATCAACTTTTTAAAAGGGGGATAAATAAATTTTGTGTGTTTCATTTTTTCCGTAGTAGATTATTTTTGCCAGGTTGTATTTTTGTGTTTACATTGTTTGCTGGAGCAGGAAGAAGCAATTACATTTTAAAATTTATAAAAATGAGAATGAATTTTATTGTATTAAAAATTAAAATTTTATTAACAAGTTTTTAATTAACAAATATTATTTATTTAAAATTTCAATCAACATTGAAAGTTATTTCAGTTATATACATTGATTATAATATATAATTCATTTCATAACTAAAATGAAATTTATGTTATGATTCAAAAAATTGATACAATGAATAATTAACAAATAATTATGCAGTCATAACTGTTATAAAATGAAAACCATTTTTGATCTAGTCTAGAATTTATAATATTAAAATTTTGTTCTTTGTATTTAGCAAATGGTACTAGAGTGATAGAAAAAAAGAAAGCTTTACAAAAATTTTTTATGTTTCGTTTGTGAAATTTATTGCCATATAAGGTCCGTTTGCATAAATTGAGATTGCGTTGGTTCTTGAGGAGCACTTGAATCTTCAGAATCGAAAGCTTCCTGTCCGGTAGGTGAGTGAACACGATGACTCGAGTTCTCAAAGCTTGATCGATTATACGACACGGATCCCTAAATATTCCCCAACGTATTGCGACTATGTTTGTTTTGCGACGAAGAGAAGACTGTCGTGTGCTTCTTTTTTGTCACACTTTTTTCTGCTGACTCTGTATACATAACCCGACATGTAACTCGCTCCGCTGTCTCTTATCATCCTGTCAGCGGGATGATGATCGATTGATACAAACAATAAAACTTTTCTCTACGACCTTTTCCGTGTTCACGCTTTTAAAGAGACATACATTAAGTATTTCGCCACAATTTATTATCTTCAAAGAAATTTGATATTTTTTTAAAATTTAAATTTACGTTTGTAACGTGCGCGTAATAGTTTAATTGCATGCATGACGTACATCTAGTAACCTTTTTATATTAAAAAATGTTAAATAAAATATAGTTTGATTGGTAAAAGACCACGTTTCCTCAGTTGCATATTAAGAAAATAAATGACTTTAATTAAACAGTGCTATAAAGTACGAATTCAATTGCGATTACTTGTTTGTTTTATAGCATTACACCGATCAAATTGGATTATATTACGGTCACAAATTATTGCCGTAAGAGGTTCCCACGTAATGACAAACGTGAATTCTCGATCAGCGCCATTCCTTTCTACTGTATTTACAAATTACTAGTGCAAAATTATTCCTCGCATATCTGTTAAATTTTGCAATAATGAAACAACCTAAAAACAATAAAACTTACAAACATAAGATATATATAAAATAAATATATATAATCTATAGAGGTACACGGAGAAAAATAATGAGGAAAATGTTGCTATATATCTTTATCAAACGTGCTCACTAAATGTTTCGTATCGAATTTTACTAAAATTCTTAGTAAATTTTATTCTCAGTAGAAAATGAGAATTGCTTGTTAATTTTTACTAAGTGGAAATTAATTTTTTTAACAACTCGTTTCAATATAAAAATACGTTTTGCAATTTGTTTGGCGATATTCTGGCCAAAAGAATAATTACAAAATTAATTCATTTTTGTAATTATTAAATTTACTAGTAATTCAACAATTGTTCGATTTTTTTTTAATTAATACATTTCTAACCTCCATTACAGTCCAACGGTATTCATCACAAACATTTTCTCTGGTAGTTGGAAACGCTGTAGATTTATATCGAAATTCGCTGGGAACGACGCTCGCTGTCACATTTTCACACCTTATCACGCTTATTTCCTATCACTAACCCTAACCGCTAAACTCACATCGACGCAACGCATGTCGATTACATATTGTCAATCAGAAACTTGGTGTTTTTATACTGATGACTGCTATGGAAAATCATATTGCGAGAAATGCATAACTCTACAACGCCATCTACAGTTGGATACTTGTTGACGTATTTTACTAAGAGCAAAGTAAAATCTATTCTGCTCGCATGAAAAAAAGATAATTGAATGATAATATTTATTCGATTTATTATTTATTTATTGTTATATTATCTAATTTACTATAGTGCAAGCAAAATTTACTAAAGTTATTTTTTAGGTGTGGAATTTTATTTTTGATTGAGAATATTATTATATACAACGAAGAGTGCGGTTCGTGAGCTCGTTTGATAAAGAAACATAGTAAAATCTAATATGTCAGTCCATCATTGTTTGTTTTAAAATTATGACAAAAGATCATTTCAATAAGGGATCTCATTTGTTACTCTTCGGTACTTATTGGTACTCATCCGATACCCTTTGTTACTCACTAGTAATTTTTCATACCATTTGAGAGTATCGCGAAGTTACACCCCCTTTTTAGATTTCTATTTGTAAAATGTTTGTATTAAACTTGAACTTGTTCCATGAAGTTTTGATATTTGAATCTCAAAAGACTTGGTATCTATATACTTGTTTTGCAAAGTTCAAATCCTTCTTTCTAAACTTGCTAACAAGTCTAAATCTCTGAATTATTATTTACGTTACTGCTGTCATGTATAGTTTAATGATGTATGTAAAGAAATTACAAACATTTGTATTAGACAACTGTAAACATGAAGTATCAATTTTGTCGAAAAATATTATGACTTTTATCTATATTATATCCTATAGTAACGAACAAACTAAATAACCAGTGCTAAAACAACAATAACAATAAACGTAGTGATTTTCTCAATTCTTTTTGTTTTACAAAAATTATTAACAGTTTAATTTCCACAATTTTTTAATCTAAAATGAGGGTTCTATAAAGAGAATGGAAAACGTAATGAGGAGAGAAAGATTCAAGGATTACCCGAGAATTTCAAGACCACCCTAGACTGAACGCGACGTGAACAAAAATAAATGAAAATAAAGTAGATACAAAACCGGTGTAAGACTAAAGACCTTTTCCACTGTATACCTATTGATGTCGGTTTAAAGTCAGCAATCTGTACCTTTTTTTATCGTTTTTTAGTCTTCGTAAGACTGAATGCAAATTAAAATTAATATACCGGCTGAATATTAAGTATGATTTTAACATTTTCAAATTCAAAAAAGTATATTTTAATTCTTGTTCATAGACTTATGTAAAACCAGTTTTAAAACCAGCATGTTAAATGATTTGTCGTTTTTTAGTATTGTAAACTTATGATCCCTTTTACTAAACTTACCCATGTCGGTGTAAAGCCTTTGTTATCACTCGCACCATTCGAACAATCACTTTAAAAGCTCAATAAATATTTGAAAAAACTCGAATCCTTAAACCATCGAAATATTTAAGTGCATTTAACTTGAAAAACACACTAACAACTTTCAGACCGTTTCCTTGGTTTATAATTCAGCTCTATATATGCTAGGCGATTCGAAATCATGATTTCATCGATAAACTGACTAATTCATTCAAGTGAAGGCGCAACAATGCGAGAGACAGCAGCGATGATTATCAGAAATGCCGAATATGAAGTCAAGTCTGGGTAAACAACAGGCTCAATAATTAAGACAGCGGTTGGAATCAGTCGGATAGGATGCAAAAGACGGAGCATCGGCTAAGCTAGAATATCGATCGTTTGCGCATTCCAAGCAGCAAAGCCAAATAAATCGCATGCTATCTGGCCGTCGTCAGGCGCCGGTGGTGTGTACGCGCGAGCGCCTATAGGCTGCTGCCCTCCCGTTCCTCAATTATGCTGTGCCGTCGACGACCTACGAAATCCCAGATTATATTCAGAATGTGCACGAACGGCGACGGCCCATAAATTAATAACTTAGCGCCGGGCAATTCCACCGGAAATGATTCTCCCACTTCTCACTCCACTTCTTCATCATTCATTTGCATTGAGCTCCTCATTCGCAGGCAAACTGGAAATCAACTTGTCCAAAAAGAAATCGGCGTTTTTACCATGCACTCTTGAGCTGTTAATGAAATGTTTATCTATATTCGGAAGGTGCTTCATATTTTCAACAACCATCACTGATGGTAATTATTTATTGGCCCTTGAAATTAAGACTTTATTTCTTAGCGTCAATCAATAGTTAGAACATTTATTCACTAAATTCGATGGCAGTTCTTGAAACTTGTACGTCTGAGTATCCCTACACTAGTAGAACTTTTGAAGCCGTGTTATATGAGTGTAATTATAGTGTAATAATAATTCTAGTAGGTAACCACACACACACAATCGATTACTCGTCATTCAAGTTTGTAAAACTTTATTTCAAAATCAAAATACTTAAAATAATCAAGTTGATACTTATACATTGTGACTACACTATCAGGCAATAGAAATGTTATTATTGATTTTCATATATATTCTTTTTTTTTGTATGCAAACTTATTTGCAATCTTATATTTGATAATAAATTTTTATACTGATTATGCATTTCGTGTAAGATACAGCGTACAGCGTCTTATGACGGAAAATATATATATAATTTCATCGGCGTCGACAGTTAAGACGAACTTAATAATCCAAGTCTGGCAACAAAGTCTCCATAAAGTTGGATCAAATTGTAATTTGAAAATAATTTTTTGAAAGCAGTTTCATTTTTTATGAAATGCATTGTATGCGCGCGTTGCTGAAGAAAATGAAATACGAACGGGCATCAGTTTTGTTTATATTAACATGAACTTTGTTTTTTGTTTGTTACATTTTGTGTTACAAATTATATTAAAGCCGTACACTTATACACAAACTTTATGCGAATTTTATTTACTACAATGCGTAAATATAATGTTTATGAACAAGTTGAAAATCTAGTTAGAGTTTAGTTTTATAATTTCAAAGATATTATATTTTGTAAAGAATTAATAATACCGGCGTATTCGTTATAATAAATTGTATTCTTGATTTGTCTTAAGATTTTAATTAAAGAACCGTCGATAATGTTTGTTGTACTCACTCAAACAAGAGCACACAGCAAAACTTTCCATCAAGATAAAAGAAAAGAAGCTTGAGAAGTTTATCGGTTGAAGTGTAAAGTACTGCAATCAACTCGTCCAACTTTCAAGCCTTTCTTAAAATATTAATTCAATAATTATTAGTGTTTAATTTTTATCACAATTTTTGTCATCTTGTTATCTTTTCAAACGTAATGAATTTTGCTATAATAAAAATTTAATGGTCTAATCACAGATATTTTTGCGTTGTAAATTTTCAATTCAAACTACTTTCTTAAATGTTCAAATAATAAGAAAATTAAAACGTTAATTAAAAAATTAAAACACTTTTTCAACGGCGTATTCCAATGTTAAATTTATTTTGCAAAATAACCTTTAAAATATCAATCAACTTTACAGAGTGATAATTAAAACTAAAATTTTTTAATATTATTTAAAAGAACAAAGTTTGGCCTTGATCGCGTTACTTGTAAGTTAATCGTTTCGCCCAGTGTATTGTACCCTAACGCGTAAGTGCGTTCGACTTGAGTGCAGAGAATGCTGCACTCGAACGAAACGACCGGTTTGAGCTCGCACCGAATAGTGAAGATCGTGTCTTCTAAGTTTTTTGACAACAACGTACATTTCTGAATTTGTGCCCACATAGAGGGGCAATTCTGAGAAGGAATGTTTATTCATCTTAGTTATTTCATCAAAAAATGACGTTGTGCCACTTATGTTTTTACGATCGGAAATCCGATCGTGGAAAATAAGTTTAGGCCCAAGATAAAGGCCGCGGACAACGCTCGGTACTGTGACCGGAACGCCATATTCTATTTGTTATATTTTCTTTGATTTATAGTATTTGGTCCCTTTTTATGGCCAAGTAATTTGATCGAGTCCTTTTTCTTGCGACGAGGCCTTTCTTATAGTAAAAATAAAATTCCGAGTAAACTTATAAAAAATTCAAATACAAAAAATAAATGTTCTTAAAAAATATAAAATTGAATTAAATTAATTATTAAGAAACATGAAATTAAAGGTTTCGATGAAACACTTCGATACACGGAAAGTACTAATCATTTGTGACGAATGGAAGTTTTCAGTGCGACACACAGGAATTTTCTTTTTAAGTTTTTATTTTTAATGCTTTTTGGTGTAAAATGTTACGTTATTTATACCTAAAGAAACCTAATTAATTTTTTATACTATTGTCAATATTATTGAGTTTTTTTAATAAAATATTCAATATTAATAAAAAAAAATAAATATTAAATATTTAAGTTGGTAACAGTTATATTACATTTACATTATCTTCTAAAGTGTCCAAAATTAAGTTAAGAAAACTTACCCGAGTCGAATGTTCCAACACTCAGTAAAATTACATGCGTTGCAAGTAATTTTCAATTGCGAAGAATCAAAACACTTACATGCCATGCAAATTAAATTCACTGAACATACCGAGCTTCTTTGAGTATTTTTTGTTATTATGCATAATTCATTTAAGTTTGTTTCAAGACAATTGAAGAAATTTTAATTATTCTTTTTTTAAAAAAAACATTATTAAACATTAATTTAAAAACAATTCAAAAACATTTTTAAATTTGTTTTCAATTCAAAAATAATTAATTTTATATAAAATTTGAGAATCTAATATTTTTATTGCAATCAAACTGCTACGACATCACATACGACAAAATTAGTGAAATTATATATTTCCAATTAAATTAATCGAATAATTTATTTAATAGTAATAATAAAAAAAATAATGGCAATGAAACGATTTAATCAGATTTCATTTTGGATCAACAGTATCGTAAAGATTCGTATTACATTGGTCGAACATATAAATTTCATTCCATAACATTTGTTGTTAAATATCCAATAAAATAAAACATTTCACCATTTTTATCAATTTAACAGAAAAACATTATATAACGATGTAAAAAGTCTCGTACATTTTTTCTGAATCTGCCATCAATTTTCGCCTGGAAACTTGGACTTTAAATCGAATTATTAGGGATTCATTGACATGCGATTGTGAACATCGTTAAGTTTTACTGCCGGCGCTTAAGAGCTCCAATTTTGCCTATTTCGATTTCATTGCTAATGAAAACATAGTCATTAAATCCATACTTATCCTTATTGAGTTAATTCTTATTCAAAACAGTCTTTCTGTTTTTTGTTTTTTTTTTTCATTTAATTTCAAAATCATTAAAAATGTTGTTTCTTTTTTTTATATATATTTAAACAAATTCAACCTAAATTTTAAATTGACGAAGACGGAATATAAAAATTTAAATTCAAATCCATTTTAAATAGAAATTAACATGTAAGTAATTCTATTTTTCAGAATGAGTTAAATTAATGTTATTTTTTTTATATAAAAAATGTTTCTATCCAATGAAACGTGAAACTTGAGTAGCCTAAATTTTTGCATTCATATAATTATTGAATGTTCAAAGATGATTTCGCGTCTTTTAATAAAAGAAATGATAAAAACCAACTCTGTTCATTTCCCAGCAGAATTAAAAGCAAATATATGCGGTGAAACGATAAGTGCACCTGTGATATGCACTTTTCAGTGCGTTTCATTGCAAGAAGTAATACTCTATGAAACGTCCTCTCATCGGTGTCGTAAAGTGTAATTACCTCGTTTCAAGTTTGATGGCAATGCCGGAATAAATAACGCAAAGTAAAACTTCTGCGACTAGGAAAATGCCGTGCGGCTTCATAAACAACAATCATTTTACACCAAAACATATTATTTCTTTCCCACTATTCATTTAATTCGTTTATATATTTTATTTAATAAGCAGTTACGACTTCAATGCTATCCTGTACGAATAATTTTTGTTTGAAAAATATACTCCACACACCATTAGAAACAAGATTTCATATTAAAATGCATTGATAAGCACTCCGCTAATTTTTGTTCCTAGTGTAGATTTTGAATGTATGTCATTGTTTTTCAAATACATTCCATTTTACGAACCAATTTTTAAAAATGAATAAAAAATAGTTTTATCGAAGTAAAAAAATCAAAAAGAAAATTAAATATAATTACAAGTCAAAGAATGATAATCGTCAAGACAGTTAAGAAAGTTTCACCTAGGTAAATGTGATATGAAAATGCGCCGTAAGTTTAAAATCATATGCTCAAGCGCAATCTCGCAAAAGTTCTTGTTTGTAATGTTGCACGTCTTCCTCAAGCTGGCAAATACCGGGGCAAATAAAATAACAATTTGAAACGTTACGGCCAGGGCCATTCTCTAAACGCCGTAGCAACTCTTGTCTTTCTTCCTTAGCGTGCTCATTTTTCCCTCTACTTTTTTTTTAATTCTCAGCCGGCGTACGAACATACTCATTTCAAGTTCGCGGCAAACTTTTCGCCGCTCGACCTTTCCGGAATCGAAAGATATTCAACGACGATCTAGTTATACTCGGGCGTCATAAATTATCAAACTCATATCAATTTTGAGAAGAGGTGTCAAAATGAAAATGTAATTGTGTTTTTCCGCCTCGCCAGCTTCATCCGATATTGCAATTTCATATTTACGAAGCAGGTCATTTATTTTCCGGAGTTTTGATCAACCAATCTGATAGCATTATTTTTTATTCGCGAAAGGACGGTAAAAACATTAGTGCCTAAAATATTACTTCGTTCGAAACTAAAAAAAGGAATTAAATGATTCTTTTATTATTGTCAGTTGTAAGTACCACAGGAATTTTATAATTTCGACAATTTATTCATAGTAAAAATATATATAGTTCTGAAATAAGAGGTATAATAGGTACAATCCATCATAATAATCCATTGGTTACACTGTTGTGAGTTGTAATCACACTTTAATGGACACTAATTGGCGAAACTGATTATTGAACAGTTGAAATTTATTTGTTTAATAATTGAATGATTACTACATATTTAGTATCTGTAATATTGACGAATGATATTCAGAACTATACCAGTCTTTGTTAGTCTTATATCAATAATGTTATTTGCTGCAATTTGTTAATATGGTAATGTTGCTCTGAAGTAGTTTTTTTTAAATGATTCGTACTGATTACTAACTTCGAGTTAAACTTAATTTAGTAAAACAACATAAAAGATCCCAGACAGTGTGCGGTTTTCTACATAATATCTCACCTAATTCAACACCTAAGGATGTCGGTGTAAATTCTCTACTGAATATTTTCATCGTGAGTGACTTATGCTCATCACTCATAACAATGTTTCTCTAGAGACGATAAATTCGAATGCTCGATGTTTTTGTTTCAACCCAAGAATAGTTTTATTGAACCGAACATAATTTGTTATATGTTTTGTCATTTATTAAGACAGAGAATCGGTCCAAAAAGAGAATTGGTTCAAAAATATTTTTCTCATTCATACAGATTTTATTTCTGTAAGAGTGAGTGATACAAAAATACTACCATTGGGAGTTCAATATTGAACAGTTGTAAAACAACTGGTAATATTAAAAAAGTTTATTTCTAAAATTACCAGAAAATGTTAACAAAATTGTATATTGAAGTCGCATCTAAATTTAGGTAAAAGTTTCAAACTTTCACAGGTATTTTCAGGTATGACTGTCAAAGTAAGTTTGTTTATTGTTTTGCGACTTCCACTCATTAAAATTTGACTTAAACCTTTGACGTTAATAAAAAATTACATTTTACGATCCTACTACGATAGATGATCATGTTTTAAGGTGATCTCTTTCATCACTTGGTAGATTAAAAAGTGTATCTTCAAAGTATGAGCAATTAAATTATAATGTCAGATGCGATCTGGGCAATGGCGCACGCTTTGTAATTCAGCGTTTATCTGTCAATTTATGGTTGCGGTATATAAGCGCGCGTATCAGTAAATATTTTATCCATTAGGTTTGAATTCTTAACTGAGAAAGGTTTTACAGGACGAAACAGCGGTTATGAATGCCGCGATAAGTTGGCACATTGCCAGGCGAACTCGGCACAGTTCAGCAAGGTAACTTTGAGCGCGGTGCCTGAAATGTCGACTTTTCTCAAATTTCTTAACTGTACGCTTATCAGGCATATTACCGTTGCATATGGTCCCTGAGAAAGACCAGACTGAGTACAAAAACATTTAACCTCTACCACTTTATTTTTCTTTTCATTTTGGACGCGACTAGTCCCACGTCCATATCGTACCGTACCATACGGTACGATACGGTATGAAATGAAACATTTTTCCTCCCCACACGGACAACAAAATTAGTCAAAATTTATGTAGATTTTATATTTTTATTATATTTTTTATATATTTTTTTATATTACATTTAAAATATTTAAAATATTTCCCGTACCGAATCGTACGCGTACAATGAAATTTGTATAATTTTCCCGTACCCGTACCGTACAGTATCTGTACGCTGGAAACGATAAATTTTTACCCTTCCGTATCGTACGCGTACGGTGGTAATGCTATTTGTTTACCCGTACCGTATCGTACGCGTACGGTGGAAATGATAAATTTTTCACTCGTACCGTATCGTACGCATACGGTGGAAATGATAAACTTTCACCCGTACCGTATCGTACCCGTACGGTAGAATTGATAAAATTTTACCCGTACCGTATCGTATGCGTACGGTGGTAATGCTATTTTTTACCCGTACCGTACAGTATCCGTACGCTGGAAACGAAATATTTCTACCTGTACCGTATGGTACCGTACCGTACGGTATGGTACGATACGGTCGTGGGAGTAGTCGCATCCTTCATTTTAATTTTAATTTCTTTAATCTCATCAGAATTACGTGTTGTTTTTTGGATATTTGAGAAATGATAACTGTTGAATTTAAGATAAGCATATAACTTTAAAGAGATGAAATTAAATTTCAGAATTTCAGTAAATGGTCAACAAAAAGTGTCGTTTCATAAGATCTGAGAAAAAAAATCGTGAGGACACATAAATGAGATGTACCATCTGCGAAATTCTACATAACGACAAGTAAAGCTATAGAAAATATATCAAACAGTTTTAATAATATGTTTATGTTGATAACATTCAATGAAAGTAATATTGGAGCTGAAGACATGCAGATAATACGGTACCGGCTGAACAAAGTATCAGTACACTGCTTGTATCAGAGTATTTGCTTTCACGCGAATATCGATGTAAATTTGAAATTTGGATTCGGAGGCGCGCAGATAACGTGGTAATCCTTTGCGGATAAGATTCGGGAGGAGAAGCGAAGACGGCTGGGGAGCATTCCATTTGCAGATATGCAGATCTGTTGAATGCCTCAAGGATAGCATCTGAATAGTGCGAATGTCGACTTTGTACTCCTCTCGTGAACCAACCTTGGTTATATACCTTTTCCTCCAGGTTTCAAAACCAGTGCACCCTGTCTCGTACAGTTAGAATGCGGAGGTCTTCATTTGTGTTCAAGTATTTGTATTACAGGTATTTCTCAAGACGCTCCCCAAATTATCGAGTTTACCTACATGGACGTATTACCATCACCACCCGTTGGATTCTTGTCAGTATAATGACGGTCTTTATCCGAAACTTGATCGATTATTGGAATAATTTTTGATTTGCAAGTTGTAAGTTACCCTAGTAAAAAAGATCATTTATTGTCCATATATTATCAATAGATTAACAATATTTTATTATTATTAAATTTTGGGGGAAAGAAATAAAACCAAAATCGAAAGGTAGAATTTGGTGCAATGCCATTTCATCTGACAATCAATTAACATCAATATATAGCAATCAAATTTAGTTCCTCTGGCGTGATTCTACCTCTGCTTTTCAGGGAAATTGACTTGTGAACAGATAGATAGGTAAATATAAAAAGCACGCTGCTTCAATACTGATAACTCTGTTCATGTCAACTCTGAATTTTTGAACAATCTCTCTGTCTAATACAAAGTTTAA
Source organism: Trissolcus japonicus (assembly GCA_030522925.1). Lineage (NCBI taxonomy): Eukaryota > Metazoa > Arthropoda > Insecta > Hymenoptera > Scelionidae > Trissolcus > Trissolcus japonicus. The sequence continues at coordinate 795 of JAPYZS010001764.1, read as the reverse complement.
ACTTTGACAAAAAAATTCTATAAACTGAGTTTCGTTTTATCTTTTATCTTCTTCAAAGCTTTGCTCGAATCATGTCCTACATGAAATAAAAAGATTTAAGTACCAATTCAGGATTTCATGAACATTCAGTGTTCATTAAACAAATTCAGTAAATAAAAAATAATAATGAAACATTAATGTAGGTGAGTAGACAAAATAAGTATTGATCAAGTAATTTTAATATTCTTTATAAAGATGATCATCAGCTTTGTAAACGGAAACTAATGAAATGAACATCATATAATGTATTTCATTTGAAAAATTTATTATTTATTATTCATTTGAAGTTATGTTTAACTCATATAGCAGAGGTTATCTATAAATGTTGACCGACAGCTATAGGTGAATCTGCACTCGCAGTATCACTGGAAGTGCGCATTATTAGGTCCGTGTATCTAGGATGTTTGGTAGCAAAATCACACGCGGGCGGATATTACAACAACACAAAATCATTTTGTCCGTAAACAAGAAGCAGAATAACGCCTCGGTATTATGGTGCACGTTGTAACGGTTGTCTGACCCAGCTCAGCGTCAGAAATTTATCCAGTAACAGAAAATGCAGTAATGCGCGCTGACGTTCCGTCCAGAATGTCAAGACCGAACTCAATAGCTTGCGTATACACGCTAATGCCACCAATTTCGCCGACCTACTAATTCTAAAGGCGCATTTAGTGTTTTTTTTTCAACGCGTTTTCGCGTACGCAAAGATCAATGCGTTTGCGTAAATTTTACGCGAACGCGTTCGCGTAAGTTTTG
>JAPYZS010001763.1:0-21220 GCA_030522925.1 Trissolcus japonicus | reverse complement strand
TTATTGTATTGATACAATCAGTGCAGTCTACAGTGCAGCAAAATATAGAACATAATTTGAAATGTAAAAGTTAAATTTTATTTGAAGTTTTTTTTTTAAATTTAATATAATTTTTTATTGGCGCAAATGATATTTTATGTTGGCGCAAATGATATGTTCAAACTGGCGCATATGATACGTAGATAAAGGAATTTTGGTGCAAACGATGATCACCGGTGGAATTAAATCATTATCATCATTGTTCTGTTGTTTGGTTACGATAAAATAATAATTAAATACAATTTATGAAACAAATAGATCAATCTTAAAAAAACAGATTTATTTATAATATATATAACAATGTCCATAAGTTTAGAAATGGTTAAATATCTTGACAAAATTACAAACATAGTTTTAAAGTTTCAATTTTTTTTCTTGAACTTTGACATTAGTACCATGTTTACTTGTTCTTATTTCAGCTGCTTCAGGTTCAGCAGCTTCAAGTTTACCAAAGATATCCGATAGTTTGAAATTAGTTGTATGTATCATATAAAATGAATTTTGTCTGACAACCAGATATACCTAGTAACAAATACGATCTTGAGTGTGTATACGAGATGAATTAACGTTGGTTTCTCCAAATTTTTCTCAATGCTTCCAAGTTCGTAAATATTTCAGTATACGACATTTTGACCTTCTAATGGCAAAAATAATTGAACAGTTACTTGGATTGCCAAATGAAATGATTATTTTCATAATTATGTAAAAATGATGTGAGTGTAAAATGTACATGGAATTAAATTATTTTGTATGGACTACACCAAAAAATATTTTACGATATTTTTTATAACATTATAATAGGTTGGTATTATGTTTTTCCTGGAAGAACAAATATTTCGGTTGATTTGAAATTAGTATTTAATTATCAGAATTTATTGATAAATTTTGAACTTTAATATTATGTACCGAATTCCGATATGCAAAATCAATTAGTAATACATTCAATTGTAAACAGTAATTATGAATGTTGATTAATTCAGCGTACGGAGTTCTATAAATGATAGAAGGATTTATACATTTCAAGCATTTCTTTAAAACAAATAACCGTTTATAAACATATATAATTAAATTTTTTTAAATAATAAAATATAGTCACGGAAAACGTTTTGATAATTAATTGAAAATATTTTATAAGTTTAAGAAATTGAAAGATTGCATTATTGGTAGTTGTCATAAGAACAATTAAAAAGTGACGTTGTAATCTTTAAAAAACTTTGAAATAACTTGAGAAAAACTATTAACGTGATAAATGATATTTTGATGAAAGATTCTTAAAATTTTGTTATAATCTTAAATGATTTTCTTTGTGATTTTCAAATTTGTATTTATATTAATTTCTTGACATTATATACAATAAACATACAATCTGGATAATGTGCATATTATTATCGAAACTAAACACTTGACTACAATTTTACATTATTATTAGTTTACTAATACGAACAGAACGATCAAATAATAATCGAACCCTAACTTAATTTTCCAAACATTATTCAGAAAGCATCTTCCCTTGGTATATCAATTTTCATAATAACAACGATTTACTATAAAGTTGAACATATAATGATCTAATTATCAAATTATCAATATATTTTTTGTGTAAAATCAATTAACTAATTGTGTAATCACGTAATTTTAAGGAATCAAAAATTATATGCGAAAATAAACATTGGCGCTATTCATATAAAAACATCCATCACCATAATGATTTCCTAATTGCTACAAATTTGTATTCTTTTGTAAACTTCAACCGTGTTGACCTTTGTGAGAAAATTCTACTATTTCTTTAAACTTGATTCTCTAAACTTGATATGCTTTATACACAATCAGTAGTCAGACTGGATCGTTTATTCAAACAGCAATATCTCAAATTTTCAGATAACTCGTCAGTCGTGTTTACCCAAGATACGTTATTATTTTTCTTAATTAAAAAGTTGTTGATATTCTAAGCAAAGCGCATTATTCGTGCTGCGTTTTTCTTTATTGCAATGCACATTATTGCAGAGTGGAACCTGGATCTTCCTTTTGCTTATGAAATTATTTCTTAACGCATTTTCTATTCTTGAAACTTTTATACCATCTTTCATCTTTTCTTAATTTGTATTCAGTTTGTCTCCACTTTTGATGTTGTATATATACATGTTTTAAATACATGTAAAAATAGTTAATAACTGTCAAAGTATTCTGCGAATTTCTTTTCGATACTATTAAAGCTCTCCATAATGTCTGCGGTGATAAATTAGTTCAGTTGCCGAATGTTGAAGGATAATCGCGTGGAGAATACTATAATATTTAACTGTCGAACAACTATACCTTCAAAGTGTGATGTGAATGAAATTCACTCAAAATTGGATATTAATATTAATTCATAAAAAAAGACAATGTCAATGTAGTGTATAATATTTGATTGCAGAACCGAATCTGAAATTTAATAAATGTCGTGAAATTTGAAATCTAATTGAACGCCATTGTATCGCGATTACGAAAGCGTTATCAGATGCGAACCGAACCTTGACGTGAAATTGTGGTATGAGGGTTAAATTAATTTCTTGAATTGTAGCCGTTCTAGAGCTTGATTCCGCTATAAACATGTGAATTTGGACGTTGAAATTATTGTTTGATTATCAAACGGTCGTTCACAATTGCATGGATATATTTCATTTTGATTAAAATTGAATCAGGATTATACCGTGTGAAACTAATAATACTTTGAGGCGTATAATTGACAATGTAACAGTTTGTAAACCTTTGCCAGCGTCCTTTACAGGACCCCAGACAATGCTTAGACTTGTAATATATCACCTTGGGATGATCTATCCTTTCATATAACAGATCACCTAATATCATGTCTCAAAGAAGCATTGTTATTAGCGAGTGTCATCCTGTGTTATCCTGGGTTGGAAGAAAGTTTGAAATGTTGTTTTTTTAATAAAAATAAACAAAATAATTGGAACATAATAATAAATAAATAACTGAACTGATAATAATAAATGAATAAATAACAAAATCTTGGCGATTGACTTGAATTACTTTTAATCCTAAACAAGGTAGAAGGATTCAAATAAGACTATTACCCAGAGTTACAAGTTAAACAGGATTGTGACAGTGATAGGTTTTACTTGATCAGGGTCAGATAATGTCTATAATACGATTTCCTCTGAGAATTGTGCGGTTTGGTGGATTTCTCACCTCTTTGTTGCAGTACAGCTCTGCCAATGAAATACCTCAATCAACGTCTAACTTGTGTATAAATCACATTAAAATGGCCCAATTATTCATTGCTTGGCGTATTCGCCCAAAGGAAATAAGCGAGTGCGAAAATGATTATTTCATTGTTTGAACCTCTCTTTTTTCTTTTACTTTATTCGACATTCAAAGGATGGCAACTCGTTTTCCAGTTTTTCATATGAAACAATGTTTTGCATAAGTCACTTCAATATCGCACTTCACGTTAACTTTGAATAATTTATCAGGATCAAAATTGAATGAAAGGTTGAGGCTACAAACCAACGCAATAAAAAAACGGAATAAACGTGAAGCCGTTTGAACGACCAAAATAGTGGAATTAAAATGTGTTGCAACATTGTTTGCGATGGCACGTTTTTTCATAGGAATATAAGATGTTTTAGTGCTTTATTTATTGCGTTGACTTTGTCGTATCTCAATAGACAGATTTCCCTGCATTCCTCAGGGAACGAAAAGATACAATATGAAGTGAGAATTCGTTCTACGTACGCGCTATCACATTAACCATTGACGTTTTATTTACGTAACGCGAATGCGACACGACGTGCCTTATTTTCAGCTGACGTGAATCATGGCAAAAGTCAAACGTGAGCGAAAGAGGTTTTAATTATTTTTTGAGTGTAAAAGTAATTGGCCATAAAAAATATACGTCCGTTTTATTATGCCATTTTCGTTCCACATAAAATTTATTGAAAGGCGTTATAACATTTATTATTAAAGGTATAATATCCGTCCGCGCATTGCAGAATTTGTAACTAAATCATGGAAAAAATTCGAGTTCCATCGAGGTTATTAATGAATGGAAAAAAAATTCCATATAAAAAATCAAGAAGCAATACTTTGTGATCGAAACAAATTTCCAATTCTGAATTACACCTCTTTTATGTTTTATTTTATTTTGGATTTAAAATTTTATTTGCAATAAAATAAAAAAACGTGCGAAGGTAAAAAATGTTAGTGATGGAATATATTTTTAGATGGTCTGAATAATTCCAATTTCACAGTAGTAATATTCTAAACGATAGAGGAAAAAACGTTGCTGTACATTTTTATGGAATATGTGTAAAAATGCACAGTTTATTAAAAACAAAAACTTTTAAAACTCATGGTTTCCGTGCGATGTTGAGTAATAGATGGTAATTGAATAAAATTGAAATTGAGGTGTGTATTGAAAAATAGATGGCGGAAAATCATAAAAACGATTTTATCAAATGAAATCGAGCCGAGACTGCCTGCTCCATACAGCACTATCACAAGTGAAAATTTGAATTAGGTATACTCAAGGAACTAGCCTGGTTCTGACAAGGAAAACTAGCAGGGAACAGGCCAGTAATGTCACGCATTGATTTATTAATCGTTAGCCAGGCGAACTAAGCAGGTTCTAGTTAGTATTTTGCCAGAAACTATTTATTATTGGGTAGAAACTACCGAGATCAAAATTAGTTTTACTAGTTTGAATTATTGATTATTTATTTAATTAATGAATTATTTATTTTAAATAATTTTATTTTTTAAATGAAAATCCTTTTAATTTAAAAAATGTTTCTCATGTGTTTTGCTTGATTGGCCAGCATCTAACTAGTAAAACTTTACGCTTATATCTGTCTTAGTTTATACTGGCCAATATCTAGCCAGTATCCGCCAGCCAGATTTGCCGGGACTAGTGATTCTGGTCAAGGTCTGACTAACGCAACTTTTGAACTCGGCAAAATCTAGCCGAATTTTTACTTGGGATGAAAGAATCGAGTATAAGAAAAATATGTGTCGAGATTCTGCATGTTAACAATGTTTTGCTGAATAATGTCACGCAACGTTATGCATATGTGAAAATGTTTTCATGAAAGCCCTAGGTGAATAAAGTTGCGTGCACAACAGTAATGTCTTTGTTTAAAATCTGACTGGTCAATGTTATTTATAAAATTTGTACAATCTTGATGCATCTGCTTTTGCTAACCTTGATTTCAGAATTATTTACTTTTTTTCAGTTGCAAAAATCATACAGTTACGATCTCCAACTCACAAATTTATATGTCATATGAAATGGTTTCAAGTCTGACATGGACGTTGGTTTATCACTTGAAATGTACTAATTGACTTTTAAAACATGCAATCTAAAAAAATTTCGCATAGTTTTGTTTATTCTGAAATTCAACTGGCCATTTATGCATATATATAACAATTATATAAATATAACATTTATAAAAGAATTTTGAGAAGGTTAGCAATTTTATTTAAATAAATATAATAAACAATCAAATACGCATTTTTCCAATAAAATGCAAAATTAAAAGCTTTCTTTAAAGAAATAAAAATCATAAATGAGTGATTTATCACGACTAAATTTTGAACAATGGAAAAAAAATGGCTCATGAAGAACTTTACAACTCAGAATAAACGAAGTAAATCATAACGTAGCTAATTATCTTATTAAACTGTTCAACCATTTAAAAACTCATTAAATTTCGTATTAGCTTGAAATTGAAAATGAATTTGCAAAGAATATTCTGGAATCAGTTCGAGTTACAATTAATTTATTTTAAACTGAGCCTTATTCATCACAGAATAATTTTGAGTCATCAAATATAATGTAAGAATCGGGTATGAAGGGTAATGGGATAAAAAACTTGGAGGGCAATATATAAGCATTCTTATAATGAAGTCATATTTGGGTGTAATATAGGGTGTCCCAGGAGTACATGTTCTTTTCCGCCAGTGATAAGCATCAGGAATTTGTTACGGGACAAAATCTTGATTAACATCAGCGGAACAAAAAAAGAGCACGTAATTTGAGAACAGACATTTTCCCAAACAGAAGTCCCTTGAGGTAAGAATCCAGGCACGTCTATCTTTAAACGCATAAGGTCGAGTGTACTAATGTATAATATTATGAATTCAGAGGAGGTTGCGTTTTCTGAGCTTTGTAGTTGGATGGCCAAGTTTGCAATATAACGTGCAAAATACATGGTCTTGTTAGCAACTGTCGCGTTATGTGCACAGGCTTTAATGTTGCAGAATACCTATTATTATTCTCAGCACTTTGGTTTTAATCGTGATTAATTCATATTCATTGATTGTGCAAATCGTTAATTAAAATCACTTGAAAGAATGAGTGTATAATGTCAATCTGTTTTATTAAAGACACGGATAATATTATCATAATGTTTTCCCGGGGAAAAAAGGTCCAGGTCTGATCAGACCTGGAAATAGTCCTGATTAGGTCCTAATCGGGACTATTTCTGACCAGACCAGAACCAGGTCTGACAAGACCTGAACTTTTTCCCACGTTGGTAAAAATTCACAAAAATTTGAGAATTATTATTACAAGTTTTCTTGGCGTGTTTATAAGTTTCATTTCTCGGAGTATACAAATGCGAACAATCCCTGTGGTACGATTTTGTCTGACATCCCTTTTTTCAGCGTCGAAAATAAATCTGGGTCATTTCACGTCAGATCAATCCAGACGAAGTAATTGAAACGGGTTTAAAACCTACAATACTGCTAGTCTTACACGTCTGGCCTGGACGTTCGCATGTATTGGATATTATTTCAAAGATGGTGTACTTGCGATTATACTCTGTATAATCTCGCAAAACAAATGTTCCATTTTACAGTTTTTGTGTCAAATATTTTTTGTTTTCTTTAATCTATTTTCATTTCTTTTCTTTCTATTCTATTCAGTTTGATAAATGAAGTAATTGTACATAAATTCGTCGTCTTAAAATTCTCATTCAAGAGGTAACTGTCAGAGTAACAAAATGGCATCGTAATCAAAGGCTAATTTTGATTGCGTTACAAACTGTTGTACTTACGTTTGCACAAAAGTCTTCATTTGCACTCGCCGAATGATACGTGTGCAATAATACATCGACGCTTTTGGCAAAGTGTCAAAGTATCACTCTGTTAAATGAGTTCGCAAGGTGTGGTGAAAAAACCGGCTCGAATATGTTTCAACTTTTCTTTATTGCAACATTTCCTACAACCAAAAAATTTCACTGCAGGCTTACTTTTTCCGACTGCGATAAACGAAAATTGAATATTTCCATCCACGCGAGACACATTCATCAAGGTAATTCACATCGGGTAATTGTTTTTCTATTCGAGATTTAATATTCGAGTTCTTTGTCATATAAAACAAAAAAAAAAACAATTAAAAAAATGCAACTACTTGTTTGCACATGAACAATTGTAATTCGCGAAGCGCCGTGCAGGAATGTCGTTTTTGAAGCGTTGTTTTCAAGTCTATTTTTCTCTCATTGTAAAGCACATTTTTATTGCCAACGTCATGGAAATTTTAATAAAGATAATGCTCACGAAAAAGATCGTGCTTACGACGATGCAAGTTCAACTAATTGCAAGCAAACATCACCGGGCATACATATTCAACTGTCCTGTGTCTATGTGAAAAATCATTCGAACAGATAAGACTTAACTTATGATATTTTTATTATTTGGACAGATTTAGTTAGACTAAATCATGCATAACCAGACATGAAAAATTTTCTGAATTCAATCAGATCTACCCATTTTCCAGGTCTGATCAGACCTGAGAATGGACCTAATTTGACAAAATTTTGTCTGATCATGTAAAATCAGACATGAATAAGACAAATTGTTATAAAATTTCACATATTTTGACCTTATCAGTACCGTTTTCAGGTCTGATCAGACCTGGACTTTTCTCCCGGGTTAATTTCTTGTAATTCATTTTTACTGTTATTTACGATATTTTATATGATTCTAACATGAATATTTAAGAATATATCTTTGAGAGTGTAAATAATAAAATAGTTACACATTTGTTGAAATATCGTTACATTAAATGTACAGATGTTCGCGTAACAAGAGCATAAAAAATTGAATATGTATTTCTATTAATTTTGTATCAATTTTTTTACAATTCACCAGTTTTATTTATAAATTTATTACATCGACATAGAGGGCCGCGCGTATCGAACAATCGAACCCGCACTTCGATTAATTCCCTAGCCATTACATGACCAGGCATTCCTGCTAATAACTGTACATACAATTTTTTTTGGATAATCGTATATTTAAATAATCTCTTTCGCGTTAGACTAGTGCTAGAAATATAAATGTGTTACCGATCAGTCTCCAGTTCAATTGCTCTCATAATAAGCATCCACCACCAGTGGCCCCTGGGTTCAATTCCAGTCTTATTTCAACAGTGTTTCTTATATTATTTTGTTTTGAATTACAACTCAATTATACTCATGGTTCAAAGCTTTCGATTACAATTTATTTATTTTAACTTTTCTAACAATTCGTGTTATCGCATTAACAATTGCAGTGATCTTCAAATCTCTTCTTTTCTTTTTTACTTCCTTCTTCCAACTAGTCCACTCTCTAACCCCTGACCGTGATAGTTCTAATAAACAACCTTCAACTTTTCTTTTTTCTTTTTAAAATTCAAATTTCGAACAGCGCTATCTTCTCATTCAGTTAACAAATGATAAAACAACTTTTGAGCTTTATATCTCTAACCTTTACACCGTAGAAAACGGAATTTATGTTTAAAAGTTCAAAAGTTATTCAAAAATGTTTAATTTTTTATATTATTGAAGTGTGTGCCATTAAGTGCGCCACTTCATGTTTTATAAGCTTATATTTTATTGGTGTCACCGAAATACAATATTTTCGAAATTATAAAGATACATTTTGAATAGTGCTATTAAATTTTATGTGTTCTGCTTTTACCTGCATCCAAGTGCACAGTTGATGGTGTTTTTATATCCACCAATGAAAATAATAATATCATCCCTGTTTATCAATACATTGATTTCACATGATAAACTTGCAAATGTATGCATGGAAAGCACGATGTGGAGATGAAGCCATAAAAAGAGCTTGTAAATGGGTATTGCGTTATTGTACATGATTATATGTTTTTTAGAAAATAGTGTACATCTATGATTCTGAATTTACAGAAAAGATTACTGTTTATAAACTATGTATTTGTATTCTGAATAGTTCAAAAATTGACTTCAAAAAATTGTTATGCGAATTTTATTAAATGGACAATGCTCGTTTACATTCTATTCAATTTTTTTTGAATTAAATAAAAACAGGACTGTGTTTGTTCAAAGTTGTCCAGGGGTACAGAATAAAATAATGTGAACGAAATCTATGGAAAAGTAAAAGAAATCGAAAAAGAAAATGGTAACCTTCATTTACATTGTACAACACATAAATTTGCCGTATTCAAGCTTGTTTTTTATTTGCACCTCCATCAAATAAAGTATAATAAAGCATGAACGCAATACATCAGCTTCATTCATCCAAGCCACAATAAACTAATTCCCAAAACGTCATGAATCATGGTTAAACGAGGTTTTCTTTTTAAGCGATTTACAGTAACAGTACAGTTCATAATTGTACTATTTGTAGGCCAAGAGAATAAGTAGTCAAGTTTTATGAAAGAAATGCTAAACATGTATACGGGAAGTAAGAAATGTAATCGGACTCGTGCGATTTGGCTTTTTCGCATATTTTCCTTTACACCTCTCCAGGTCACCCCTACATCAGGCTTCCTAGACTTGGTTTTAATACTCGTCAGTATTTATCATTTGTCTTTATATATCTTTCCTTTTCTATTCGTATTTTCTTAACCCCCCTCTCTTTGGATCCCGGAAGCTTTGCCGAAGAACGCAGGCGCAACTTGGAGCATCGCGCTCGCGATCCAAAGCAGTCATTCGTGAGGTGCGATACAGAGTGGTTGCCAACTAGCGACATGAGCAGGCATGGTCCTGTAGTCACAGTGTTATCTCTACTCCACGAAGGTACATTCTAATCCCCCTGAATATCCCTAGATAATGTATGGAATACCTTCAAAATTTGCAGAAATTTTGCTTGCCTTTCCTCTCACGCAATTATCAGTAGTTCAGATAAATGTTCGGGCAAACAATTGCACTTTTCCGAACCCGAGCCGGTCTAACTTTTTTTTATCATCTATTTGAACAGGGAAATTAATTAGATTGCTATTATAATTTTTGCGGAAAGAAAAATTAGCTCGTAGACACAAATTTTAATTAAAAAAAGTTTCGGCGTGTGAAAATTACCATACTGTATTTAATAAACTAATGAAAAATAATTTCATTATTTCAACGTTCTTTGGATTACATTAATACAAAATGTTTTTTTTCCTACATTGATATTTGTGAATGTTAATAGTAAAAAACTTTTTTTGAACTACATTTAATTACTTTGAAATTAAAAATTTGTTTATTTGAATAACATTTGAATATACCCGCACGGACGAAATTATATTTTGAAAATATAAATAAAATATATTCTTTGTATGTAAAATATATTCTGGAAATAATTATAATATTTGGATTATATTTTATCTTATAAATTTCATTTTATACATTTATAAAATATAAACTAAAATATATTCTATATATGAAACGTTTCTAAAAAGCGGCAATAAGTGTAATAAAATAAAATATATTTAAGCGACTATATCTTCATCCGCGAGTGTCATTTCCACTATGTTTTTAAATAACTAAGAGAAACTATATTACTCAAATAATGCGAAGAGTTGTAGACAATAGCAGTTAATTAACAAGATGGGTCTGTAGAATATAGGGGAGAGTAAGGATTTTTGGCGTTACTGTCGAAACGTCACCTAAGTACATTTTTGTGTAAAAATTATTATTAAAAAACATTATTTATAAAATAAAAAATAGAATAAAGATCAGTAAAGGATAGTAAACACTTCAGAATAAAAAGTAATCGTATTTGTTTAAACGTTTCATAATAAAATAATTAAGTAAATGACTCGCAAGATTTACTTTTTGGTATAAAGATGTGATTTTCATTTTTTATATTAAAATTGATCCTTAATAGAATAATCTAGATAATGTACAGATAATTTATGTATAAGACATATATTATCTGTATATTATCCAGGTTTTTCTATTGGCCTAATTTTCAATTGGTTATTAAAATCATTATTTAATATTTTAGTTGAAATATTCTGACTCTCCCCTATCTATATTTTGAATTTTCATTTGAATTTGTATGTTTACATCGTAAATTTGCTCTCGTAGGTCAGGTCGTCGTAACTATGCGAGCACGGTTAAAGTTCAATTCCTCTTGGTGTACAGAGGTTGCGCATCATGTCGGGAAAAAGAGCTGATGTATAATCCAATGCTGATGGGTAGAGTTCAGAATTTCATGCTTTATCGATTATGAAGAATAAAATGGTAATTTATATGAATTTTTAACTGAAATTAATAACTCTCAAAAAAATATGTTACTCAAATCGTAAAAAAACACACCAACAAAAAAATAATTTAAGAAAATTGTTCATCTTCTGAAAAATTCGACGTGACATAATTGACAATGGTCTGAATTTATGTTTTTTGTTGGTTGTAAGACGTTTTTTATCATAATTTTTATGGATAAAAACACGTTGAAACACGAGTTACACATTTTATCGCAGGAGATAAAATTTATTCAGGTGGTGTGAAATTTAAAATAAAATTATATCAGATAGAGAGTAGCATCGAAGGGTTATGAAAATAGTTTTGCTTTACAATGATAATATAACTTTTCATATTGATTGTACAAAAATGATTCCACCGCGATAATACAAAATTGTCGTGAACTCAAAAATGGAAATAAAATGGGCTTCGATACAAGGGGAAAAAATAAATAAATACAGAAAATATCCAGTTGCCTTTGCCGAACCAATATATATTGCGATCAATATTTTCATGCACATTTGTTAGTTAATTCGATTTTCCCGATTGGTATTGCTTTCAAATTCAATAAATACAAATAAAAACATTGTTTAACTTATATATATATTATTATATTTCATGAATAAGATATCAATAATATTATTTTCATTAATATATTATTAAATCGGCGAATCACTGATTTTAAAAATATATTCCATTAAAGAGTTTTTTTCTTATAGAGCTTAAATAGGAAAATGTTTTCCTGAACGTTTTTGAGTAACAGACCTGACATTGGCGTTGTATAATATCAAGTTAACTGAAAGCAGAACCACTAAATGTTTTTATAATCGAGAAGAGATATACGAATGATCTTCAAGTATAGAGACATTAAGTTGAGTCAGCAACAGTTTATAAAATGCGAATGTTGACGGCGATAAACATTTATGATTTCCGTGATGTATAGTTGGTTCAAATTGTTTGATCGAACTAATTGACAAACATTTCCATTTCCATCATATGTTTCGTTTCGAATTTTAGAATTAAAAAATATACTGGTTAGTTGAAATTTATGTAACAAATGTTTTTTCTGACTGACCTACTGTACAGTTGTACATATCGTATGAACATAAAAAATTTACTTAACTCGAAACCCATTTTTGAAGCTTGGAAGTTATTCTCCAGATCTGTAACGCAGCAAAAAAGACATTCGCGAAGGGCTGGTCCGTCAGTGTACTCGTTTTCATTGATGCAGTTCTTACTGAAACACACAAAGCATAAATTTAGTGCAATGCGCGAAACGTTATAACAGGTTCGAGTGCAGTGACGCTTCCATTTCATGAGCGTTCACCCTTCACAGCCAATGATTCTACGGGCGGAATTGGGTCGACGTAAGGTTACTGTCCTGCTTTTCGCAATTGTGGAACATGCCGTATCAATCTCTTGCGACATCAGTCTTTATCAGTCACTATACAATGAAAAACGTCTTCGCCGGACAATAAATCACTAAACAAATTAAGAATCGAATCAATTTGTCAACTGCCCCGTAATGTATTCTTGAGACCAAGCACAGTCTCTAATCAGTCATCGAACAATTTATGATATTCTCATAAATTAACGCGTCGCCCAGCATTGTTTTAATTTAAATTCTAGTTAAGAATATGTAAAAGAACGGTACAAAAATCTTAGTGAATGTAATATTAAAAATCATGTATAATGGTTCCGTAATGGTTGGAGAATCAAAGTTCAAATATATTCAGTTGGGCTGGCACACGAGACTGCGAATTGGTCCAAATGAAATTGGGACGGAAGAATTGAAACGGGTGGCCTTTTTATTCAGAATAGGCGAACTGAACTTATTGTCCTCACTTCAAGATTGAAGTAATCCCAAACAAATGTTTTTTTAAACTAGTTGTTTAAAAACATATATATACGTGTAAATCGGAAAATCAATTAACTGAAGTTTTTAAATAATGGCCTTACATTCCTAAATACAGAAATAAATAATGGCGTTAAAGATTTGGAGAATTCAAAAACAACGTTTATGAATGAAAAATGAAATTGCAATCGTCGTTTGAAATCCAAAAGTACTCCACTATGTGCATTAAGGTTAAAAAATCGCTATAACTCTGTAGAGTTAAGATTAACTCAAATATGCATCTAAATGAAAGGAATTCAAATACTTCGTGTAAAAGTGAATGAAATTGCTTAACGTATTTAAATGAGTTTTTTAAACAAACTTTTGTTTGAAATAATCCAAAATGCTAAATATTCAAGATTTTCAATAATAAACAAACTTTACGAATTAAAAATTCAGGGGAAAGTATTAAGTACCAAAATATTTTTTTAATGAATATCAATCAATTAATTTACACATACGAACGTCACTTGCCCTGTTTTCATGCTTCAAGAAACAGTATAAACTTTTATCTAACAATTCTAGACGTTTATGTACATTTTTGAAATGGTTTAATTTAAAATCGATATTTATACAGCCGTGTTCTGAATTAAAGCGCCCATGGACGCATGAAAAATTAATACACGTTTGTCAGTGGTGTACAAGTTTAAAGGTTTTTCATAATTTTTTATTTAAATGACTGACCGTGCATTGCTTTAATTAAGCGCCAGGTCATCGATATGTCATTCATGTTGTAAAAGTGAGATTCAATTTAACTTTCAAACGAAATAATACAACCAACACTTGACATACCGTCATTGAGTGAAATAGTCGAGTCGAGATTGTTTCATCCTATTTTGTGTGAAAGATGCACAGAGATGATATACATTTTTTTATAAATTTGTCATTGTATTCTGAAATCGATCCAGATGTCACGAAAAAGAAAAAACTATCAAAGACAAACCCAAGTTATTTTGTCTGATATTGAATTGATTGTAATTATTTATTTTTCTTCTTTTATTATTGGAATATTAAAAAAATAATGAAGATTGATCAATAGAGCTAAAAGTCTGTTTAGTAAATCATTGTAAATAGCTCGTATGTAAATCAAATGTATGTACTAATGAAATTATATTTATAACAGTGGATTAAAGGTTATTTGCTCATTATACACTGTGCAAAAAAAGTTAGGGGGCACTTACTATGCCATTTAAATGCATAAGTGTTCCTTAACTTTTTGTGCAGAGTATAGTAAAGGAATTTGTAGATGGTAAATTTTTCTAATATTCTTACATTATTTGTTCAGAGTAAACTCTGAATTTAGTAAGAAATAATATTTTCTAAGATGATCAAAACAAATTGACAGGTATATAATGAATTATTTACATGTTAATAATTCATTATTAATGTATGTTAACAAAGCATAGTAAAGCCATTCGTACAAA
The DNA here is from genome assembly GCA_030522925.1 of Trissolcus japonicus. Classification (NCBI taxonomy): domain Eukaryota; kingdom Metazoa; phylum Arthropoda; class Insecta; order Hymenoptera; family Scelionidae; genus Trissolcus; species Trissolcus japonicus. The sequence continues at coordinate 6,392 of JAPYZS010001763.1, read as the reverse complement.
ACAACTAGGCCATTGGATATTTTTTGTGCTATTTTAGATAGTTAAAGATGATGAAATTAAAGTTTTATAATTTCAACCTGCTATTCACGATAACAGATTGAATTAAACAAGGCGAAATACAAGATTTATAGCTATTGAGAATTTTCGATACTTATTTGGCATGTTGAAGAACTTTCCTTACTTGATATAGAAATGTTGCATAAGGCGTACATTAATTAGAAAATTTTAATTCACTAAACTTAATCTATATAATTATTCTTACAAAATTTTCGGTTAAGAGGATATCATAATCATTCATATCATATAAAATATTATGTTATAGAATAATTTAGTACGAATAAAAATTAGGAAACATTAAAATGTATAAACTGTGAATTGTAAAAATGCTTTTACTTTTTGAAGAAAATGTCAATGAAAAGTTCTAAAAGTATCACAAGTTATTTAGATCCGGTTGCAAAATAAAGTTGATTTTTGTCGACGTGAAATGAATACATAGAGAAGGTATTACCATCTATGAATGTTTGCAGTTGCAAAGTTATAATGATAGTGTAAAGACCACTAAGAATGTTGACAGAGATTATGTGCTAAAATCACTCAGGATAAGTGTTGAATATATGTCAATTCGAGTCAAATTCATATTTTAAACCTATGTTCTTTTTCATGTACTTCTTTTGTTATACATAAGTTATCCTCGGTACGTTCATCTTTTGTTAATCGCTAACGAAATGTCGGACTGTAAAGATTAATTACATTCTAATAAAAGTATTTTGTGTTGCCACTACGGATCGTTTTTACTTTTGTTCTCGTCGCATCGTGCTGCTCTAACAATAAGTGGATTTAAATAGAGCGTAATTTTTTATGACTTCAATTAATAGGAAAAAAAAATGATCGGAAAGTACTGTGTAAAGTGTCAATTGATTGTGCTATACATTGAGATAAAGAAATTGTTAATCCATAATAAAAAAGTTGGTGACACACTGAAGTTGTTGCCGACTTGTCACATTCGGTCATCGGAAATGCGCGCGCATAATTTTTTGTTTCAAATTTGATAATTATATATAGTAGCCATTCATCGGAAGACGCGCGCGAAGCGCGCGGTTGCTTTGTTATATATTCTACGTGATTAATTTTATTTATTGAATTTGAATTATATGAATCAAAATAACAATACTTTTCCATCAATATTTATAACGATCATTTAATTTAATAATATTTATTGATTAAAAACTTAATCATAAAAATTGTTTTTTGTTAACAAACTATAAAAAAATGCATACTCTTATTTTCATAAATTTGAATTTTTAAATGTAATGTGCGTATCATAAACAGTCGTATAAATGTTTAAATACCAGTCTTAATATTTCTGGTCAACATCTTACAGATTGTTGATTAGTAACAGATGTGCTGATAGTATCCCGTAAGGACACACTGGTGCCAAACTGGCACCAACAAGAGAGACACTAAAATGTAAATTACTAAAATGTGTTAGCCAAGGATACTAAAAATAGTGTGTCCTTTACGGGTTAAACTTTTGTTATTATTTTATATTGCCGAAAATTCTATTTGAATTGAATCATGGAAATGAACTAATAACAATCCGTTTTTTATTATAGAGTTGGTCTATAGAGATCACTTCATCTTTGTTTTAGAAAAAAATTCTGTTCCCTCGGATGAATAACTGGCACGTTGTATTGAATAAAAAGCAATGTGGAATCAATTAAAAAACAGTCAAATGTACAAAGGGGGAAAAAAACTCTAACTCGATATGTAGGTTGTATCGATTGCAGCAGATTGTGACAGTAGATTACGCGACATCGCGTCTCTCAATTTCTGCTTTGATGTATCCCGAACCTACTTTACCTACATACATGTAGGTTTTATAAGTAAGAAAATGATATGGCTCAGTCATCTTCATTTTTTTTTTAAATTAATCAATTTTTGTAGACGCTTCAACTTTCGAGATTCTTTAAAAATATTTTTACTGATGCAAATTTGTCTGTTTGTAATAAAAGTGACATTAAGAAATGTTATAAAATTTCGACTTTGCTTATATTTAGAGTCATTCTAATAAATATTGTAATATTTTTATTGTTATGAAAGGTCTCTTGTATGCGTTTTAATAAATAAAATCATGTTATGAAACACACAAAAAGTTGCTTGATCTTTCGTTATATGCTCGAGGTTTATTATCAAATATTTACACTTTTATGAATGACTTGTACATCAAATTTTCAAAACAAAAGATACTCGTTATATTTTCGTTGGGAATTTATTTTTATCCGAACAGTTATAAGTTCTATTTGATAAGTTATGATTGATATTTATATCTTCAGTTAAAAATAAACCTTGAATTGTACACAAAATGTGTAGAACAGATGTAAACAAAAATATTATAGATTAACACAGACTCCAGTGTAACTTTTTAGAGACGATTAAGCTTTCTATCGTATTTTTGGTTTTAATATACCGCTATTAGTATCTGAATAGTCATTTAATTTAATCGATAAGCAATCTATAATCCTTGGTTTAGCATAAATACGATATGATATAATTTAAATAATTATGAAATGCGGCATATTGAATGCCATAAGTAATATGATTGTTTGACTTGTATGACTGAATGAGTGATATGAGTTCTTACTTGTCATATTAAATACATAAATACAATTATCATGAGCATCATTACTGAAGCAGAGTATAGGAAAAAGATTAATCACAGTATCAGAATTAAAACGTAATACTTGTTCCAGCAATTGCTGGAGTTCCTACTCTGTAGTTGGGCATTATCTTTTGAGGTGTGATAAATAAAGCAGCACTGATTTGGGCTGCAACCTGGGAGGGAAATCTCAAAGGTGCCAGTCCCCCGTTTGATTTTATTGAAAACTGTACACATCTTTTTAAAAACACAAAAGTTCAGTTCATAAGTACACAGAATTTTTATTCCTGAACCGATGTCATTCGTTCTCAGAATTAGAATTGTTACGTATTCGTTTCGCACATAACAATACATATTAAATGTTTGTTTCAAATCCACTCCGTCCAAATGGTATGAGGTTTTTTTGGTAATAATAAAATTGATTTAACTATAAATTAAAATCTATGAAATTGTTCATTTTTTTATATTTAGTAAAATACACCTGGCGTTTTGTCTGTTATCAATGAACAGTTGTAAACAATACTGTCCATTTTTATTTCTCTCGTGTTGTATTTCATATGCCCATGGGGAACTTTGGAGCAAGGGAAACACTAAAAGTAATGTGTTCAGGGAGGGAGTGCACCGGTAGTAATAACTAAGAAAGAAAATAAGTGAATTTATTGTTTTAGAACTAAAATGAAATAAAACGCTACGTAGGTCCATTTTTGTTCGTTATACTGTATGCAGTACAATACTGTGTTACTGAGAAATCTGTTCCACTTAGATTTAACAAAACAGACTCTTAAAGTCTTAAACATGATAAAATCAAATTTATTCCGTTTATAATTCTAATTGTTAAGCTCAAAATTCATTCATTGAACCTTAAATATTTCAAGAATTAAAGTCGCAGTGATGTCGCCCTCTTTTGTTAGTAACAAAAGTGTCAGCGCATACCGTGAAATATATCTGCCTCGAAATTTACGAACTAAATTAAAGGTGACATACCTTGCAGACAATTCGACGTCAAAATTTCTTCAAGAATTTAGGGCTATAAGTATGCATTCTCCGCTAAAAGAATTTTCTTAATAATTAAATATTATTGATATATTTTTAAAAATCGCGTATGAAATTTTTTCATTATATTAAAAATATTGTTACAGTTTTTTATTCAGCTTATACTAAATCGGAGCGTTTAGTCAGTAATCAGAGGTTTAAAAAAATTCAGTTATAAAACAGTCAATGAAAGAGCTCATTTTGCTGAAAAATTGTATAGAACATAAAGGAAACCATACTATTTCATACATCTAACAATTCAGATAATAGTAACAATCATGGAATACGATTCGTAAAGCCAGTAATGAAAAGAGAAGCGCTCATCTGAGAGTAATCTAGTTTGTTGTAAACCAATAAAATTTTCTTTGAACGAAAATTGAATTCGAAATGTTCAGGCGAGATTTTTGTCTCACGTTGAAATCGGATTATGATATACACCGAACGAGCTCCTACCATTTTGTTCATCGTGTAATGTCAAGTTTCATCATATCGAAACGAATCGAAACAAATCAAAAGGAAAAAAGGAGAGTTCCACTTTTTAATAAGGGGGAGTTCTACTTTCATGTTCTTTAAAATCTACCTAATAAGCAAAACAGGTGCACGCTTCACTAACCAGGAACTGCTGAATAAACTTGAAGCAAGGGTTTTATTTTGCGCGCGAGAAAACAGTGTCATGACGCATAACCGTTAATTTTCAAACGCAATTTATTTCAAGCAATCAAAAATCGACAAAAACCTATTAGTCATTTTCAACTTCTCGCAACACGGGTAGTGTATAATTATTATAGGAATCGCAAGTGCGCATATTATCATATTTTTCAGATCTTTTTATGTCAACATGAACGTTATACCGGGAATATTAATGACCGTGTTTTGCATCGATTAAGGATGTTATATGATAATATTGATGGTCAAAAATAAAAAAAAATAAAATAAAAAAAATATTAATAACAATTTTCAAATTACGAGACTTAGTTTGAAAGAAAATTGATTGAAAAAAAGTTATAAGAAAACTGCAGTATTATTATTGCAAATATAACCATAAAAAATCGTTAAATCTCAGGGAAAAAATTCCAGGTCTGGTCAGACCTGAAAATGAACCTAATTCGACAAAATTTTGTCTGATGATGCAAATCACACATGAATCAGATAAAATTTAATAAAAATTTGACATATTTTGACCTAATCAGGACTATTTCCAGGTTTGATCAGACTTGGAATTTTTTCCCGGTCTAAGGTTGGGGTCCCACCTAATCAGGACTATTTCCAGGTTTGAACAGCCTTGGAATTTTTTCCCGGTCTAAGGTTGGGGTCCCAATTTAAAGAATGTATGTTAACATGTATTTTTGTGGTTGTAATTCCATGTACAACTTCTCTGATAATTCTGTTTTATGGGTTCAGAGAAATATCGTATTTTTTGTGTAGCAGAAATATGTGTCCTGCCTACAGAAGCCTTAAACGATAAGTTATATTCTGTTGAACGAAATATAATGAAGTTCGATAATTTATGAATAGTGTAGACTTAAATAGGAACATATCAGTTTACGCTTTGTTATAAATGTTTTCGACAAGATTAACTCAACACAAAGTCTTACAAAAACATACAATGACAACTAAATATAATTCGCTGTTTTTTATTTTGATGTTTGTCATACGAGGGCAAAAACAAAACCGTCTAAGTGTTATAAATCTGTGTAACATTTGAAACTGAATTTTGATCATGGAGTATGACCAAAGTATATGTTTGTTCTTAAATTTTTTTTCTTTCTTGATCTCTCTCGGATCATACTTCCATTAGTTTAAAAAATCGAAATAGCAAATAAACATTTATTTAAATTTTATAAATACATTAATTGAATCTTCAAAAGTTGTTTCGTATTAAATTTGTTGAATGCAGTCTTTCATCTTGTGAATGGAACCAAACAGTCCGAACTGAACCTCGTAAATAAACTTAAACTCGCAGTCGAGAAGAATAGAATATTTATAACTCTCTAATAATAAAATCTACTATAGTCGTCTATCAGAAAATTTCATGTGTAAAAATCAATGTTAAACCATAAGTTGACCTTACACTTGACTTCATTCTTAACCATCGTCTTTACTATAGACTTGTAGAGGAGCGGTGCGTATTATGGGCCTCCTAAGGCAATTGATCAATATTATTTTATGTTTTATTATGTTAAAATATAATATAAATAATAATATTAAATGTTTTGTTATGAATATTGTCACAAATCATTGTTTGGTTAGTGTATTAGCTATGAGTTACACAAACTTTTTTTTATTATTCTAAGCAACTGTTACAGTACCCTAGTAGAAATTTAATTAGGCGTGCCCCATCAGACCATCAGAAACGAGGGCCAGACTTGATTTGCGGTCTTAAGCCTAAATTAGGGTTACCCTAATTCGGCCCTAGTCTACACCAAATATGGTTACCATTTTTTAATTCAATAATTTTCAATCATGGTAACCCAATGAGGGCCAGACGTGGTCCTCGTAAATAAGGTCTACGTTAGATGTAACGCTCGTTTTTAGTATGGCCCTGGCGTGGTTTCAGTGCTTTGACTTTGACAAAAAATGTGCTTAATATAAAACTTCAGACCGTGCGTTCATGAAATTACCATGCCACAACCACATCAGGAAATCGTATTAGGCCCACACCAGGCCCTGGTCGGGTGATATGGTTTACCAGACGAGGGCCACC
>JAPYZS010001762.1:0-12730 GCA_030522925.1 Trissolcus japonicus | reverse complement strand
CATTTTGGACTTCTGCATCGGTACTTGCAGAAGAATGACCAGGCCCTTGAGAAATCGCTGAAACGCCTGATGGTTCTTGTGAGGTGTTACCTCCAATGCTAGCTTGAGTTTCTCGGCCGTTCGCTCCTAGAAATTGTGAGAAATAATTCTCCATGACATCTCTGAGAGCTTGACGTATGTCAAGGTTCAGAGTTGCTGCTGCGGGTGCAGAACGTCGACCTGGCGGGTGGTCTTGAGTACCTGAATTCAAGTAATGGATACACGTTACCGACATAATGTAATTATTCAATTTAATTTAAAAAAAAGGAATTTGACATCGTTGAATAAAGCGCAGTTCTTTTTATATCAAAAAATCTAGTTACTTCAGTTATATACGATGATAAACGATCGCATTCTCTTTTTGCGCAATGGGCAAAGAAAAGGAAAATCATCTATTAAAATTGCAGTGCACAATCTGCAGAAATTCTTATGCCCACAAGGGACCGAATTTTAAATAAAACCGTTCATGAGAGCGATAGCGTTGCCATTGTCATTTGACATGATCATCCGCGCTGTACCGGCTACCTTCTCGCAAATTTTGGAAAGCACTTGTCCTGCTGATAACAGGAAATTTGTGACAGTGGTTCTGAAATAAAATTATGCTGTATTTATTAAAATCATTGAAAGTTATTATATGATCTGAAAAAAATAAATCAATTTTTGTACCGTTTACGAAGCAATTTGTCAAGCAACATTTGACATTTATTTTTTCGCTGTATGATATATCTGTCGAGCGGACGATCACTGCAAGAGTATCGGAAGACCTGTTGGTAACGCTCGACTTCTTCATTAATAAGGATACCCAAATTATCTAAAAACAGCATGAGAATTGTTAACTAAACGTAAACAATTGTAAATGTTGAAACAACTAAAAATGGTATACCGATCATATTCCAGCAGTTCGACCGGATACCTGACATGGCCGTTGCTCTAATATTGAAATTTTCGATTTCATCGTTGATTGTTTCGCTGTCACTATTGAAGGTTGTCAAATGTGAATTTGCAATCCACGTGTTAATCATGTAATCCACGAATGTCAGAGCGAGTGGATTATCATTTATAAGGATTTCTGCTTGTTCACGCAATCTTTGGGCAGCCACATTCAAGAATCTTGATGGAAGTAGTGGTGTAGCTAATGACATGTACAACAAAATTGTGCTATCAAAATAATTTATCGTGTTAATATTGTTAACTTATTTGTTGACATGGTAAAAATTTTAGAATTATTTGAAACGTTGTACTTTCAAACAATGATTGATTGACCCATTGATCCTTGTTTGCGAAAAATTGTCACGGACTGAATGGACGAGTGAGACCTCAAAATCTATGTTGAAAGACGTCATTTGGAAATTGGGTATGATTTTTTTCAGCTTCTTCCAAATAGCGTCTAACAAGCCTTTCGTCCGATTATTCATAAGAATGAACAGACTTGCAATCATCTGAAAACAGATGGATAAAATTTATAAATTAATTGTAAACAAGTGTACTTAATCAATTATTTTTCAAGTGTTGAATACTACCGTGTCACCATGTTGGAAAAAAATAGTCATCAGTTGCGTCATCTCTGGAATCGGAGGACCAATCTAAAGAAAAATATCATCATGAATATGATATTGAGTCAAATGATGAAGGTGGCGTACAAAAAGAAACTAGTTTTTACTTTAGGCCACGAACAAGAAGGGGGAGAATAAGAAGATGAATGCCCAAAATAAAACAAATAGGAAAATGAAATGTAACTGTAGAAGTTCTCACCGAAAAATTACCATACGCGGAAAAATCAGTATGAAATTTCATAGCATCAACAAGCTCTTGAGAACCTAACAAGATTGCAACATCTCGTCCAGATGTGACCGTGCAAATATATATATCACAATATCGCTGCACGGTGTTCAATATTGGTGGCAATTGTTCAAGGTTCCGAGGGATAGGAGGCATTTGACCAAAGCGTTCAGCCAGAAGATGAGACCTAATCCAGTCGAGAGACATTGTCCTTCCAATGTTTGGATTCCTAAAATTAAACGTTAATCGAGGTAAGTAAATATTGAAGAAAGTCAATTTTTTTTTCATATTATCGAGAAAAAAATATATAATTACTCTTGAAAAGCTTCATTATTGATCTTGTTTATAGGGCAAAATGTTGTTCTTGCACGATGAACCATATTATTAAAAAGGGAGTGTCTATTCGCACGCTACCCGTGTACCCGTGTACCCGTATCGGGACTTTGTCCGTGTGCCCGTGTCGGGTCTTTGTACGTGTACCCGTGTGCCCGTGTGGGTCTTTGCCCGTGTACCCGTGTGCACGTGTGCCCGTGTGGGTCTTTGCCCGTGTACCCGTGTGCACGTGTACCCTTGTGCACGTCTGCCCGTGTACCCGTGTGCACGTCTGCCCGTGTACCCGTGTACACGTGCAGTTTTATTTGCCCGTCTGCCCGTGCAATTTTATTAGCTCATGTGCCTGAATAAGGCTTTTTACCTATGTGGTCTTGCAAATTCAATCGCCCGAATACTCGTGCGTACCTATAATGCTTACGCCCGTGCAAGTTTGTTTGTGAGTTTATGTAGTTTTAAATTACGCGCCAAACGATGGGCTCCGCGATTCTGTCCGTATCCAGTGTCTCACGGAGTCATTTTTGACAGCTCACTCTCAAGGTAAATGGAGAACTACTCTCCCTGGTACGATAACAACAATGTAACCTACAAGGATGACACTTGTCAAACATTTAAACAACCACAACCAACAATGTAATACAAAAATAACAACAATTCATGTTTCTCATTCAGTAACACTCCTTCAAAATCGTTTTGTAAAGTTCAAAACCTGATTGTAAATACACACCATAAGTATTTTTTATCATATTATTAACAGTATATATTAATATAATGACTCCTCAACTCATCTGTTTACATTGAGAAAAGACGACAAGATATAAAAATAAGTTCATTTGCCCGTGCATTGGGGTATTTTCTTTTACCGTGTAATTTTATGGGTCTAAAATGACGCACTGCTATCTGCTAGCGGAAACGTCGTTACGAGATTTGAGAAACTGATGGTGATTCGAGAAATTATGTGACTATGAAGTAAGTATATGAAATCAATCATGTAAAAATTTCAAGTGTATTAATTTGTTTTTTATTTACAGAGACAACTATACTGGGAAATAATCTGGAAATGTAAGCTGCATATTACTGGACAATAACAATATGTAGTTACGTCTTTTTAAAAAAGACTAAAACACATTTTAAAGATGAATACAATCTTAACACATAGTGCTACGAAATTAAGTTAATATGTTATCATTAATAAATGGAAGTAACGAAACTATACAAATAAATTGGAAATGTTTTTATAAATTCAAACTGTACAGAGATCGTTATTCTTGTAAATTTCTTACAATTTTTTTGTTCATTGGTTTATTAATAATAAAGTACGATAAAAAAATGAAATTAAAATCAAATCTTATCTTAAAAACGAGGATATCTTACTCTTACAATGAGATACAGTTGTTTTCGCAAAACCAAGGATCATCGGAGCTATATCGAGTTTCATCAAAACCAACACAATTTGTGTGAAACCACAAAAGACATGCTTCGCAGTATACGGGCAAATCTGGATCACCACCCAGTTCACGTTTGCATGCGCCACAATGATAATCCGTGCCCTGTTTGAGAAACGCTCTCTTTCTTTTTTCAATTTCACCAATCAATTTTGTAGCAACTTTCTTGTCTGCGTACAAAGATTTAAGAAGGGACACGTTAACTTCTTCATCAAAAAAAGGCTCTCGCACTTCTTCTATCGAAGCTATATCATCTAACTGAATAAGTGCATTCAAATCACCATTTAAATGGGGGAAAATCCATTGCAACATTAGTTTCTTTTTCTTTTCTTCTTCCAAATTGATGAATTTGGTGTGGACAGTTTTCTCTCGTCGTTTTTCTTTCATGGTCTCCTCTTTATCTTGTGGTTCCTCTTCTTCTCTCAATTCATGTTCCTCTTGATCCTTCTTTTCTTCCAGTTCGTTTCCCTCTTCTTCCGGTTTTTCTTCGTGTTTTTGTTTCTTTTTTTTTTTTTTTCATTTGTTTTTTTATTGGAACGCAATTCTTTTTTTGGTTTCAATCCAATGACTGTGGTGCTTTTCCCAAGGGGTCGTCCTTTTAAGGCAGTTTTAGTGATTTTCACTGACGCGAAAGGGATATCTTTTTTTTTTATTTTCATATTTTTTTTTCACATACTCATAGAAAGCGTCGATTTCTTGAGAAAACTCTTCCCCATGAAATTGTAGCAGTATTTGAGAGAAATGTCCGAATGCCGTTTTCAGAGCTCTTGCTTTTTCAACTGTGACAAGTTCATTGTGTGCTTCAACTGTACTCAGTTCCTTGTTTTTCTGTAGTGACAAAATGAAACAAAAAAATAATCATCCAAATGAAACAAACACATTTTATATACATTTTTCATCTTTGTAAACAATTATGTGAAATATGAATTTATATTAATGGGAATCTTAATGAATCTGTAAATGGAGGTGTAAATGAAGGTGTAATAATGGGGATATAAATGAAGGTATTCTACCTTCAAAGATTTTTCTGTAGGCATTGTTGACACTGTCTTTGAAGAACTGCATGTGACCGATTGATCGATTATTGTTATTTCCTGTGAAGAACTGTCTGGTATCGGATCTTCCATTGTTGACATTGCGTGTGAAGAACTGCCTGAGATCGGATCATCGATTGTTGACATTGTGTGTGAAGAACTGCCTGTGACTGATTGATCGATTGTTGTTATTGCTTGTGAAGAACTGCCTGTGGCCAGATGACAGTTTGTTGTCTTTGCCGGTGAAGTACGTTCTTTGGCCAGATGACAGTTTGTTGTCTTTGCCGGTGAAGTATGTTCTTTGGCCAGATGACAGTTTGTTGTCTTTCCCGGTGAAGTACGTTCTTTGGCCAGATGACAGTTTGTTGTCTTTGTCGGTGAAGTACGTTCTTTGGCCAGATGACAGTTTGTTCTCTTTGCCGGTGAAGTACATCCTTTGATGGCCAGATCACAGTTTGTTATCTTTGGCTCGTTAGATTGTTCTTTTACTTCAATCCTATAATAAAAAAAAATAACATCAAATTGGATGATATTTTATAATTATTATTTTTTTATTGAATTTCTTGTGTAGACAAAGACAAAGACAAAGGGCCTAGAAAAATTAATTACCCGAATGTGGACTTAATCGCTCCATGTCCATGATTAACCATTGTTGTGTCCTCGATTGTTGTGTCTAGATACTGTGGACTCTTTGGCTCACCAGAATTTTTTTCCGGAAACGGTGCGGTCAAGCGAAGTCGTTTCCTTGAAGTGTCATCGTCGTCGTTTTCAGAATCAACAACAGATGCCGCTGCAGCTGTTTGGTCGATGCCGTGGTCGATGTCTGTCTGTTGATTGCACGTATGATTGGTTTCAAGTTTGGTTATTTTCAGTCCTATTGCTGGCTTTTTCACAGCATACACTTGGACAGACACGGGAAATCCTCGTTGCAGATTAGAATTTCTGAAATGGAATGATAAAGATATTATTTCTTTGATTTCGTAATAGAATATTATACAATCATTTGAGCATAATATTTCACACTTATTTCACTTATTATTTATTATTATTATCACAGTATTTCAGTGTGCAATTTCTCTATAACACATCGAAACAATTACTTTTTGTATCGAGAAAGTACTTTTTAAGACCATTTGATGATAAATTAAAAAAAATATTTTTACCCATCACTGCTCGACTCTCCTGGTTTTTTCCGTTTCGCACCTTCTGCAGCATTAACACATACCAAATGGTATTCCGTATACTGTATCTTGTCTTTGTCAAAATGTTTGTCCCTTGCGGAGTTTGGATTCACCCTTCTTGTACGGAAATGTTTCAACTCAATTCCTGATTCGCGTTTAAACACTTTAATACTATCTTCAAGCATTTGAAAAGACAAGTATACAGCCCCTAATTTCAATGGTTGCGTCGCCATCGGTTCATTTGACATCTGCAAAAAAAAATAAATTAAAGTGGTTGCTCAGATTCATTTTAAATTTGAAAAACCATTTTCAATATAGCAACAACAGTTCTTAACAGTTCTTATGTTGTTGATAAATAATTTATTATTAAGTATCGATTAATGTTTTAAACTGGAAATTGAAAAAAAAACGTTTTTCAAATTTAACCTTTATCTCAACAATCACGTTTAAAGAAAAAATATAATCAAATTTTACAAAATTTCATCAGATTCAATGTCATAAAGTTCAATTATTGAACTGTATAATAACTTACTCTCGATTTGTATGATGAATTTTGTTAGTATCTCGTTCGTAGAATTCGGAAAATTATTCTAAACAATGGGAAACAGTAACAATGACGAACAGGAAAATTCTTGTGTCGCTTCAGCATTACCACCATAACCACAAAAAATGATAAAGAAAGTAGAATGGAATTATTTTTTTACTATAGAGGGCGGCAGTTTCTATGTTATTATATCAGTGTGAAAATTGTTTCCACCAAACTCTTCATGAAAAGAAGACTTGAAGGTATATTGACTACAATTACAGTTGGTAGCCCTCATCGTAGTTCCGATATTATTTGAGGTAGAACCACGAAAGACGTAAACAAAAACAAAAAAAATGGATGAAGTCGTCAAAAAAACATTCTTGTCTGCCGAAAGCTGGATGATGTATTGGAAACAATTGCAAAAGAATTGTCGACAATCTTTCGTGATAAAAAGTTCAAAACTGTTGAAAGATTCCGATCTGGAAAAAATGATGAATAAAAATTTGAAATACAAAAAAATCGAGTATGCTTGTCGGTTTGGCGAAATTCGGACATCGAGTGCCACAAACATGGTTGTCCAGCAAAAGTTATTGTGCGTTGCGTTAAAGATACGGAGCAAGAATACTTGAAAGTTACGTGAATTGAAAGTTATGTGAATCTAAGACACTTGGGTCACAAATATAGCGAGGTTACAAAAAAAATTATTAATTTTTACCTCTACAATTTCATCTACAAAATAAATTTAATATTTCAAGAGCAATAAAAAAATTCTCATTTCAGGTATTATATAATTTCATACCAAACAAGCGTGATTTGGACCCTCGCCTGAAAGAGGAAATTTTGCACGCACTTAAAATGGGATGCAACCTGAAAAATTTGCAAGATGATTTGAGAAAAACAAAAAACTTCTGTTGTAATCTCAAATTCTTAAGAAACCTCAAAGCTGAGTTAAAAACTGACCCCGATGAGAACAGTCTTTCTGAATTCGTGAAACGACTGCAAGAAAAACACGGTAACATTGTTTCACTTTCATGGAGAATTATATTTCATAAATTTATCTCAATTCTAAATAAAATAAAAGTTTGATTTGAATTTTTAAAACTAAAAAATGATCTAATATATATCTTATATTTATACTTTCTATTAGTTCAACTTTTGTTTTTATGTCTTTATGTTTTTAACTGACTTCGTTTTGGATTTTTAAATTTGAATTATTTGGATTTTATATTTCAGGAGCATCGGTAAATATCAGGGTGGATGAAGATGACAATTTTAAAGGATTGTTATTCTGTACACCTCCGACGAAACAATGTGTCAAAGCTTTGGAGATATAGTTTTCTTAGACGGAACGTATTGTCTGTCATCAATGAATCTTACGCTAATGATATTTTTGGTTGAGGATTCAGGTACTCGAAGAGAACTCGGTGGCATAGGCCTCATAGCGCAAGAAGACAGATACTCTGAAATGGCTAGCCAAGTCTTTCAAAGAAGCCCACTCCGAAAGTTTTGACAAAATTTCTTGCATGATGGCAGACAAGGATTTAGTCGAAAGGGATGTCTTGAAAGAAGTGTTCCAAATCCCCATTTACATATGCCGGTACCATGTTTTGAAATCTTTTTCACGCGGCATCGGAAAGTTCATCATGCGGAATATAGCACTGAAAACAAGATGTTTAGAACTCGTGCAAAGCATGGTGTACAGCAAGTCCGAACATGAGTACAAAAAGCTGTATGATGAATTGTGCAGCTTCGCTCCACAAAATGTGATCGACTATTTTGACTTCAATTGGCACAGCATTTACGACGAGTGGGCAGCATTCCATATGAACAAAAAAAACTTATTGAATTTCACGAACAATCGTTTGGAATCAATAAACAAACATATAAAAACAGTCGTCAAAAAACGGAGCTCGTTACTAGATTTGCTGGAGACATTTTTTGTTTAGGTTGATTCTCACAGCTTTGAAATTGATTCAATAACTGCAACAGGTTTCTTGAAAAGACCCGTCAACCTCGAGGTATCCATTGGATTAGAAGATTATGAGAACCTTTTAATGAAGGAACTTTTTGATAAACTAAAACAAGAATTCGAAGGAAACGAATCAGTTTTGATAAACAAAATAAGCGACTATGAGTGCTCAAGTATAGACGGAGATAATAAACTCGCAGTCATTCCAGATTCCTGTACTTGTCATTTTTGGAAATCATCGCTTCTGCCCTGCAGGCACATTTTTGCTGTCCGGAAGTCTTTTGGCCTGCCGTTATTTTCGAAAGATTTATGTGGGAAACGATGGACCAAGTCTTATGCTTTCGAAAATAATTCAAGATTCCATTCAAGTACATTCCCAAATCAGGAGAACCCAGTCACAGTTAGTCCTGTGATTTCGAAATCTGCAAAGCAAAAAAAAATGACTGTTCCACAAAAGCGTAAAGAACTAGAAGCGATTGTTCGCGATATTGTAACCTCAAGTAGTGAAATGTGTGGTGAAGATTATCAAGACAGAAAGCGTGAATTAATTAAGCTTCGCGGATTGTATAACACTGGAGAAGGGTCCAAAGTACTTTCTGCTGCAGAATATGACAAACTCATCAATGAAATAAGAGAGCTACGAGGTTTGTTAAATCAAGATGACCGCCACGTTGCCTCTTCAACTGGGGCCATGCAACGTAATCCTGCTGCTGCAACATCGCCCGAATCAAATTTTGTTGACCCTTTAGAAGATTCATTGATCAATGAAATACTAGACATTTCACTTCTTGCGATTGACTCAACCAGTGAACCGCCAACGGAAGTCTCAAAAATTGCGATGCCGACACCTCGAAAAACAAAAGGACGACCATCCAAATTCTTAGACACGACAGTTAAAATTCCTGAGAAAAACTGTAAAAAAGCAAATGATATGTGTTAAACAATTATATTATTAACATGAAAAAATACTTGTAATTTATACTTACAATCAGTTTTGAAGGAAGTGTTACTGAATGGAAGACATGAATTCTTGTTATTTTTGTATTATATTGTTGGTTGTGGTTGCGTAAATGTTTGACAAGTGTCATCTTTGTAGGTTATGTTGTTATTGTCGTACCAGAGAAAGTAGTTCCCCATTTACCATAAGAGTGAGCTGACAGAAATGACTCCGTGAAACAGTGGATACGGGGACAAAATCGCGGAGCCCATCGTTTGGCGCGTAATTCAAAACTACATTAACTCACAAACAAACTTGCACGGGCGTAAGCATTATAGGTACGCACGAGTATTCGGGCGATTGAATTTGCAAGACTACATAGGTAAAAAGCCTTATTCAGGCACATGAGCTAATAAAATTGCACGGGCAGACGGGCAAATGAAACTGCACGTGTACACGGGTACACGGGCAGACGTGCACACGGGTACACATGCACACGGGCAGACGTGCACACGGGTACTCGTGCACACGGGTACACGTGCACACGGGCAGACGTGCACACGGGTACTCGTGCACACGGGCAGACGGGTACACGTACAAAGACCCGACACGGGCACACGGGTACACGTACAAAGACCCGACACGGGCACACGGGCACACGGACAAAGTCCCGACACGGGTACACGGGTAACGTGCGAATAGACACTCCCTATTGAGAATTCTATGACGTTCCTCCAAGTGCGGGAAAGGTGCATGAGAGTGCACGCCATGAATCGTGAAACCATCACTGTCTGTCTTCAAATTTAACAACAAAATGGCACCACAGTTTTCGTTGGAATGTTCGATGCATGTACAAGTTTTTTCATCGGTCGGGTCCAACTTGTAGGCATAATTTTGAAAAATAAATATTACACCCTCGTCCGTGTTTAGTCTCATGAACTGATCCATTTCTGAAAATTAAAATAGTTGGAACATATTGATTGTAAAATTTAAAGAAAAAGTTTCATTTTTCTTAATACTGTTTCTAGATCATTTAATTTTCCATTTATTATTGTTTTTTCAATCTGTTTTTAAATTAAACAAAAAAATGAATAAAAACATTTATTTTTGTTTTTTTTGCTGTTCGAGAAAATGAGGGTTACAATACAAATAAGGTTGAAAGAAGCATTGAATGTGAAGTTAATTTTTTTAAATTAAGAAATTGAATTTCGTAATGATCTTTTTTTGAGCAAAAAGTAGAAAACATAAACAATTACTAATACCTATGCGACGGAATAATCTGTGTCTGTGAATCTTATCCGTGAAAACATTTTTTTTTTCAATGCAAAAAACTGAAAGCATTAGCAACGCCAACGGTTTTTTTTACATTGAATGGAGGAAAGACCGTACACGAAAGTCTTCTTCAATGTTCCTACCCTCTACCTACTATTTTTGTTAAGATGCCGTTCCTGTAGCAATACTTCTCACCTTGTTCAACACTGTTGGGGGAAGAAGGAACGAACGTTGTTTAAGAAAAGTTTTTCTCTCGTGTGCGCAAAGTAAATGGTGGGTGTATTGAACTTGATTCTGCAAATCGACTGGACCACAATTTTAAAATCAAAAAACCGTTAAGATAGCACGTGCTATCTCACAATATTCTTGAGAATTTTCTTGAAAGTTTTGATAGCCTCTTGTGTCCACTATTCGTCGAATCTGAAAGGTATTTATATTATTCGTTCAATTTTTGATGAGTGAATAAAGAAATGAATCAGTTTTTTATTTAGAATGTTTATTATTTAGAATTTTTTTAGCATATTTATACATGAAAAAGTAAGAAGATATTTAACACTAATGTCTGTACAACACTAATATTTTTAGTTCACGATGGATGAGATGATAAGAGTCGAAACTGGTCACGTTGTAGTCTGTGTCTATCATGATCATACATATTCGCGAGACCCGCGGAATCCCAACGTTTATCGCTGCTCCAGGGGTAGAACTCATTTCTGCAACTTCTGTCTCGTTGTGAATCCTGAAGGAACCATTGTCATTCGATCCTCTCATCCTGACGATAACGATGGACACACACATGATCCCATTCCACACGTGGTGGAACGCTACCGGATGGTAAATAAAATGCTTCGGCTTGCGAGAGAATCTTTGACGCCAATTTATGACATATTTAGATACATTAGTGCTCAGTAAGTACATAGTAATCAATTTAAAAAAAGATAAAAAAAAATATATACAAAAAAAATTTAAAAAAAATCATAAACTGTCCAGCCGACAGTTTGCTGAATTAGAAATAAATTTCATAAAAAGTGTTTACTAAACAATTTCTTCATCGTTATTTCCCTTTTTTAATTAAGTGATTTACATAATTTTTTAAGGAACCCGGGAGTAGCGATGTACCTTAATTTCCAATCTCTTCGGAGTCAGTTATACACAGAGCGACTGTCTCAATTACCACCCGTGCCAAGGACATTGGAAGATTTGAGTACAATCTTGGAAAACTTGCAACGCTAACGTGACATATATATTAGTTCAGTTTTCTCCAGAGATGCGGCTGCGATTTTGTTTGGCTCCGAAGAACTTCTTGAAGCAATGGGAAGAAGTCAAGATTTTGCTGCTGATGGCACGTTTGCGGTAAACAAATTAGATTAAGAAATGTATTTTCATAAGATATATATTTTTCAAGTTAACATGTCATAGTTCCTATGATACTTCGCAACAGCAAAAGGGAAAATCGTGAAAATTCAATTTTAATCAGTTGTTTCTGTTAACCATTCGGAAATGGTAGTAGATGTGAAGATGGTGCTTTAATTTTGTTATACTTTTCAGAATTTTATGCAAACTTTAATTATAAATAAATTATAAATTCTATAGTCCTCCATGTTCCATAGTTTCAAGTAGCCAGATTGTAGTATCATTATCGGATTGTAAGAATAAAAAGCTATTCTGATTTTCATTATGATTTTTTTATTTCAGGTCTGTCCTTGTCTTCCCGAGATGACTCAATTCTATACTATTCATTTTAGATATGGCCAAACGGTATGTTTTTTTGATTTTCAACTCTATGAGGTGTAGTATACAAAGTAAAAAAATTGTTTTGTTCAGATGATCGCAGGAGTATACGTTCTCATGAATAGACGTTCAACCGGCATATACTCCGCCATTTGGAGGGCACTTCGTGACCGTTTACCTAACCTAACAATGAATTCGTTCATGAGCGATTTTGAAATTGCACTGGTAAACTCCGTCCGAGAAAATTTCCCGAATGCTCGCATCAACGGGTGTTGGTTCCACTACTTAAAGGTAATAATAATTCTTCAATCACAATCGATTCAGGTTTGGCGAATATTTTATGTCTCTCTTGACTGATTATTGTTAAATATTTTTTCCATAGTTGTTTGGGATTTTGACAGCATTTAAATTTCGCCTGCTTAGCGCCACCACGTGACGTGATTCATACGTCGAGCGCGCGCAGCAGCACCGTACGGGCGTCGATTTT
>JAPYZS010001761.1:0-13113 GCA_030522925.1 Trissolcus japonicus | reverse complement strand
GTAACTGGCCAAATTTTCATGGGCCAGTCGCACTGGCTTAAATCTGGCCATTTTCTATTTTGCTCTAGGCAAAAACTGGCCGAATTTTTACTTGGGTTCATGTAAGGATATGTGTTTCGAAAAATTAGCTACCGTATATAATGCACACTCTCGATACACCGATGATAAGAATTAACGTTCTGGTTCTAGAGAGCAACTCTCAGCTTTATGGAAATCCACGGTTTCCAAATTGCGAAATTATTTAAATCAAACGCTTCTGTATTACTCTTGTTACAGTGTGTTCTACTTATTATTTATTAATTTTTTAAACGTTAAAAAAATGAAAGATTTAGTCATGCTCGATCCATTCTAATAGCGTAAGATTGTTAATACTAGGAAACTGCAGTAACAAGCCACTTATGCGATTATCGACCTACAACGTCATTATGGTCGCAATCTTTCGTTATTACATATTCTATATATATATTCATTTGTAAGAAAGACATAAAATTTGTCATTTGCTTATAAACTGATCTACAATAAACAATGCCGAGTTGAACCTGTGCGATTGAATCTCTATTAGGCATGTAACCCCACGCTTCTACCTACAGACGAGCACACAAAAGTTCTATTAAACTGTTACGAGACTTGGTGTAATTGAATTGAAATCAATTATAGAACTGAGATTTATTTCGAAATTTAATGTTACTATTTAATTTAATTTCGTAATTTTGTTTCGTTATAAAAATTATAATTAAAATTAATTTGCGACTTTAAAATACATCAAGTGCAAAGTTCAGTTTTGGAATAATTTTCTTTTTATTCAGTTATTCATCTATTTCAATTCTTGTAAAATAAATTTTTTAATTAATCTAATTAGTGAATTTGATTCGAATCCAGTGCGAAATGTTGCTTTGAAATAATATTTATTTTTTGTTCCATTTTTTGACTCTGATTTCAAAGAATTTAGAGACGGTCTGACAATGGTGACTGGAAATCGGATATCCGCTGTTGACCGGATTGTCACAGGTTAGCATCAAAAAAGTCTCGTCCTGTTAAGGTAGAGCGTGAAAACTGTGGATTAACCTTTCGTAATTGAAGAATTATGCAGCGATTAATAACTCGACTAGACCTGCGTGGGACTGCCGTGCTTTGTGGTTTAAGCCGAGCATAAAGATAATCATCGGTCGTGCCAGCGGCTACGATACAACGTGGCATGCACATGCAGCGTCGAGTCGCATTTGCAGGAGACAACACGGCGGACACGAGGACGCGGATGAATCAATGTCTAAGTGGAATGAGAGAATCCGAGAAAGAGGCGACGAACCAGACAAGGAAGCGGCGAACGAAAAGATAGGACGGATAAATGAAACGAATGACGATCGCGATACTGATTTTCGTTCTTGAACCGCATGAAATACTGTACGTGTCCTTTTATTATAATTACGGTTATTTCCGTCTGTAAGTTATGCGTCTTATCTCTTTATGTCGTCTTTGAACTGTGTTATTTCCATAGAAAATTTATCGCATTTGCATGGATGTTTTTTTTATACCGTTTGACGAATTAATTATTTATTAAGTTAATTTTTGTTTTGAGGTTCGTGGAAATAGAAAAAAAAAAACCATTAAAAATCATTTTTTCATAAGTTCTTACAAGAATCAGAGAGTAAAGAAAGAAAGTTCGTTGCTTGCTTTAATTAAAGTATTAAATCAAATTTTTAGACGATTAGTCGAACAAAATTTTGAAAAAAACTTAGGTTTATTAAACCAATCGGTTCATTATTCATATTTATTATTAAATAATTGTTTATTCACTGATGGAGACTCATTCAATTAATCAAAATAATTTATGCATTCGAGTTATGAAAAATTATTCTCTCATTGTTTCCTTGACGATTATTCGTCATATAAATTTACTCTATCAGTCACTTGAAAATATCTGACATTGTACATTTAGGTTACAAAAATAAAAATTCTATGCTATACGTTCTAGAAAAGATTAATACTTTGGTTATTACGTTGCAAGAGGTAGTTTCTTGTAATATTTTTATATACATTCATAATAATAGTCAAATTAATGGCTATGAGAAAAACGATAGATTTTTTGCACAATTTTCATTATTAAGCGCAATTTTCATCAACTGATGAAGTAATTCTGTTCACATGAAAGCTCTTTCAGTACACGATGTCAAAAACAGACAGAGAGGAAAAAAAAGTGATCGATACATAAGCGACACGACCTCTTAAATACACAATCAAAAGGGTATTAATGCAACGTTCGTGTCTGCCTTTTGAACACGAAGTGATCAAATCACAAGTTTATTCGTAATAAGAAGACGTAAAACAATATTCACGACATAATATTCTCTGTCATAACTACCTCACGGTTACGAAAACATTTCCCATAAGTTATCATTCTTTATGTGTCATAGGTGGCATTACACGTAGTTCCAAGAATTGAACCTACGATCAAATCATTTGAGCCAGATAAGAGAGCCGATTGGGCCGGATCGAAGATCGATGTTTTGTCAAATCTTAGTGCGGTGCTGGGAGTCTCTTGTATCACTTTCATTCGCACATGTATAACCTTTGACTGCATTTCGCAATAGTGCTTAGTTTCGTGAGTTTATCTCTGGGTCGCGCAACGTCCGCGAATATAACGTATAACGCGACAACGTATTATCGCGTTATGTGGGCAGACCTTTACTCGAATGACGTTTGCGTGGGAGATCGCGCGATAGGTCGAGCATTGCTAACTTAATGAGCGTTGCTGCGCTCCATCACTATTCGTTGTCGTATAATTGTGCAAAAAGAGAGTTTCGCGCATTTCATCAATCGTTACGTCGTGCTTGCTCCAATGAGATATTGCATCCATTTCGACTCATTAAGAGAGGCTGACTTCAAAAACGAGCACAGACAATAATTAACTGATTCCAGCTTGCGATTTTGATGAAATAACTATTCATTATGCTCCGACGACAGTTAATCATGCTAACCTTTTTCAATTTCAGTTCCTTGATTTGTAACAGGGCCATTTTTTTGCGAATAAAGTTTACGTTTTGATTGATAAAAACAAATACAAATAATTGATCAAGCTGAGTTCTAAAGACGAGAAGATTTTTGCCAAGTGCTACTTTTTTCATTCGGCAGAAGAAAAATCGTTTCCTGTTTCGAAAATGTCATTACCATGGGGAAACCTCATCCTTCCAACTGTACAAGTATAATTGAGCAAGAAGTTGCAGAAAATGTTTTAATACGGTGATTCGTTATGCTTTGAGTGCCTTGAGCATTATAATCGATGAGAAATGAAAATTAATTGTCGTTTCGACGCGACATTAGGTATCGTTGCGTAAAAGACCAATAAAGAGAATGCCGAGGACAGTGCGCCGCAGAACGGTCTAAGAAGGGAAGAAAAAAAATCGTCCCGTGCCGTGCATTTAATTTATCATTTGGCAGTGATTTTTTGCATTTATCATATAGCTCGAATATGCTTTGGGAATGCGTAATTAGCCGCGTCAATTAAGGTTAATCACGAGGAACGCTCGCTTCGTTTTGACGCAACATAGCTGTTTCCCGTGAGTGCAAAACAAGTGAATTTGTGAGATTCAAAAATGCGCGTTTCCAGGATAACGAATCGCGATGAAATCGCTTATGCCCGTCATAAATAACGATTTGTTATTGGAAATTAATACGGCTATACATATCAAAGCATACAAATGACTGAATTGAACGGCAAAAAAAGGGGAAAAATTTATTGATATTCACGCACAGATTAGTATATTTCAAGACCACATTAATCAACGGCTGAACGAACGTAAAAATCGTTGACAATTTCCGCAACACTTTTATCGTTGCAAAAGAGCTCTCTATCGGCATTTTTATTCCGGCTCTCCTTATTCTACTTAACATTTTTTGAATCATCCGGGATTAATGGAACCGACCAATCGACCTGAACTATAATTTAAATTACAACATTTTTAAGTGACCGCACACATTTTTACGCATAAATCATTTTTCCTGGTGCATATAAACAGAGATTTACAATCTGCAGAAAGACTAATCGGCGTTTCTCCTTTTGCCTCCGTTTACACACCTGTCAGGTGTTTCTTACGCAAAGTTTTCTCACTTATTTTATAATGAATAGTCGTGCATTGTCATTTCCTATAACCGAGAGCGCTTATTTTTGATCGACTCCGCAATCATAATCACACGAGGATGGCAAAAAAAAGTTGTCCACTAGCGTGATCTCTTGGGACGGAAAGCCACCGGTTTTTCAATGCGCCAGTTACTGGACGTTGTCTCGGAGCTCGTTAATCATCCGCAGAGACTCGGGACAGTGGTTGCGACACTCGTTATCAACACGTGCATCCGCGGCATTAATCAGCAGCCATCGTTGCTTTAATTCGCAACAGCGACACGCGCGACTCGCCGACCGTTCCTCATCGTCGCTTCTTACAACGTCGCTTCCGGCTGAGATACGGGCGTGATTACGCGCATCTGGAAGAAGAAGCGGTTCTTTCTAATGCGCGATTCGCGTTCCAACCGATTGGAGATCGCGCGCATTTATTGCTGCATTATTCCGACGACTTGTTTCATTTCCGCGTGCTTTATTCAACTCCTCTTGCCTAGCTGATACCGAGATCTTCCAATCGCTCCTCCTTTAATCGCGCTCTCGACTTTAGCCTCTTTTATTTTTCTTAATTTCCGTTCATTTTTGTTGTCGTTTCGTGTTCGCGCCAATAATCCTTATTGACGATTGACATTGTCGCCGCGTAAATCATTTACAGTATATTATACGAAGCGTGAATACAACATTTATGCGAGTTCACGCGTTATTTAATGGCACTTTAATTGAGCACGCGACACTTGTTCCGAGAAAACAGATTTACATATTAATTTGTTTGACAGTAATATATACATGATTTTTTTATGACGACCGATACATATTATCATTTTGTATTATCTTACCATAGTGATTTACTAACTTTCATTACAAGCTATCATTTACTTTTTTTTCGTAACGTAACACGCGTGCACTGATTATGAAATTGAAAAAAATTATTGCTCTTTTATTGTTGATTTTATTTTAATTTCGATGATCATTTATTTTGAAACATTAAAATTCAAAAAGTGATCCAGCATGGTTCAAATAACCATCTGGTAGCGACAGATGAGGTTTAACATTGCATAATCTAAAATTCTAACCATAGTGATTCATGGTGAAATATAACCATTAACCAATTATGGTTGTGCAACAAAGCCATTTCTATGTCACTATTAAATGAAAATCAGTCGGAGTAAATTTTTAGCACCGGGTAATAGCGCAAAAACGGTTCGACAGCCGCCTATAAGCAATCATAAAAGCATCCTGATAATTGAAGTGACTTTCTCTGCGCGACACAGAGACCGAATGTCTTGGATATATCGGTGTGCATGTCGTAAATGACGCCGCTCAGGATGCGGCGGGGGAAATGCACTTCAGAAGCTCAGACTTGAAGCCAAGTATCGGCACACCTACGCTGGGACATTTACGTGGTTCGGTCTGATAAAACGTGCTCTCCACTTTGGCTCGAAGAAAATGGAAAGAGGGAAACGCTGCCTTGCGATAGCGAAACACCTTTAATGTGGATCTAAGGAAATACTCTTCGACTCTCGGCAATGTCCTTTCACGTACTTTGCATTCGATCGGAGACACCACTGCGATTCGATGGAAAACAGACGATCGCCCGAAGCCACTCGGCTATCTGCAAAGAGAAAAAAGGTGTATGATAAATTTCCGACCATTCAGCTGACAATAAATAATCAATAAACTTTTATGAAAATGCGCGTTTCCAATATTATGAAGATTAATATGCCATTGTTTCAGTGATTGTTACAGAGAAATTGACGTTTAACTTTGTATTGACATTAGTCTCGAGTGACTCTTGTGTCATGTAGAACTAATAGTGCGCAATACGTTAAATGACACTCCTCGGTAACATCGCAGTGCATCCCTGGCTACAAAAATAACGACCATTGTGTTGTTAGTACTTGTTAGAAACACAGTGATGTTGGACGAGTACCTACCAACTAACGAGGCTTGTTGAACTTTCTTACAAACAAATAACGAATAACTTGCTCACACGTGTAATTATACGATTGTCAATTTATTTGACTCACAAGTGAATCACATAAGTTAATGAATCAAATCAGCGGGAATGAAATTTTAATTGCCCCGTTGAAAATCAACGACAAAGAAAAAGTGTTGGCACATCCCAGCACACTCAACGATATTTACACTATTGCAATTTATTATTAATAATAATTGAGAAAAAAAATTTATCTCTCTCCGAGACGATTATTTCACTGATTAACGACCCAAAGGCAATTACACAATATAAAAACACTTCATCCGCATTACAGTTTAATACCATGTCATGAGAGTTTCGTGTGTGCCGAGCGGTGATGCTTGACCCACCACGAACTAATCTATAAATGCATCATTACGGGCAATGCAATAACGCAACAACGCATAGCTCATCGAAAGATATACTTATGGTCACCGCTTCCACTCGCGTTTAATGCAAACGTAAATTTTCGATCGTAAACCGGCTAATAAAAAGACTATATACGAGCGTGACTAGTGCACGCACGGGGGCAAAATACGGTTATACGACCGCGTGTCATTGCTACCCTGGCCGCGTGTGCGATCGGTCATACGTTCGTCGCTTTATAAGCAGGCACGAGCTTATGGTCCCGCTGCAAACGCGATTTGTTAGAATTATATAGAGGTGTCTCGATTGATGATGCTTTACCGTTATACTGCGACATCGCACTTACGCATTCAAAAGAAAATTGTATCTGGATTGCATTATAAATATTGCACGATCCTGCGAATTACGGTATCACGAGCAATTAATTATTTATGATTTTCTATGTGGACGTGCTGACCTAATAAGACCCAGGAAAGTGAATAATCATAGTGATCTTCACTTCTGTAAACTTCATCCACATTATCCTAAAAAAGTAATATCAAAATAGTAAGAGATGAAGTGTGACCAGCAGTGTCCAAATGATGATACACAAATGCTTAATAATGGTAAAATAAAATGCGTTTGGTATGCTAAACGATGAAAATTTGTAGAGTAAATATAAAAAAATTTGCTGGCGCAGCAAGTTAAAAAAGTGTGCTGTTAATATTCAAGCGCACGAGATTTAAGCATGCGGGATTCGTACATGTAATATTTCGTCGATTAAGATTTTCGCGCCACGTTTTACTTGAATTTTATCAATGAGCTTTAGCTTTATTAGCAAACGTCAGAAAATATGCTTTTTTACTAAAATTAAATGTTTTGATGTGTCGCGAAAAATTTTTTCTGGTGCCGCAACTTTTTTCGTACTAATTAGCGACCGCTGAATCCAAAAAAAAAAAAAGAATGGCATTCATCTACAAAATAAAAAAAATTTTGAACTGCTGACGGTCAATTAATTATGGATTTGCTCATATACCAAATAAGGCCCTATTATATAAAAGTTGATGAAAATTCGTTTTTAACAAATTACATTACAGAAAAATAATTTAATCGATAAACCCTTGATTGTACTAATTTAAAAAAAGAGTTAAAAAATTAAAAAAAAAATAATTTAAGTTCCAAGTATCACGTGGAAGATTTTGTTGGCAAAAATAATAAAAGGTCTCTAGTAAAAAAGATCATGTTTTGTCCGTACATAAAACATATATTGACAATATATTATTTTAGAAATCATATATTGTCCATATTGACAATGTATGAACTATACATTGCCAATATAAGAACAATATATTGATTGTATTTTAAAATTGCTAATATATTCTCAATGTAAATCCATAAATGAAAAATATGCAAACATATATAGTCAATATATTGTCCGTATATAATTTGCTGAAAATAGTATATTTTCAATCTATTGATAAAATGTGGACAACATATGATCTTTTTTACTTAGGATGACTCTCTTTTTATTGATTTTTATATAAAATCTGTATCATCCCGCATGAATTCGCAGAACAGCAAAACACAATAAACGCGTCCCAAGTGACGAAAACATCTTTTTGACACGAACGATATCGCTTCTTCTGTCTGAAGACTGGAGAATCTTTCAGTACTCTTGAATTACCATACTCGCCAGATTATCTGCCGACCATGAAACAACTCCATCGCCGAGAACCATAGAGTAATCCGATAAGTGAATAGAGATTAGCGTCTTTGACGAGCCGCTAAGTACAGATTGACAATTTGCATATCGCGCGTGGTGACATGTCCGAAAAGGTCCAGCACAAAAATGATCCCTTACGCAGATTATGGTTTAATAGTATCGAATATTAAACGATACATAATTAATGGCACCGCCGGTGTGTTTTTACGCATCCGTCAGTTTTGGATTATGTTCATATTTCAATTTTATAAATTTTATTTTCTCTTTTTCAGTGTGACAGTATGTTATTGAAAGAAAATTATCAGAGATTAAAATTCCACGACGTGAACAAAAAGTCGACATCAATTTTTCTTTGCAAATGAAAGATTGCAAAAGAAGATTATTCATTCAGAAAGTTTGTAATTGAAATTTTACGATTACCCACAGATCAATATTTTTTTTTTTGGTTAAAATTTAAACGTCAAGGCGAACATAATTATGAGGACTGTTGGCACAACTCTGCCATGGCGGTGTGATGTTTCGCTAATACCGTAAGTCAGCGTTCTTGCTGGGAATTTATTCGAGACGACATTTTACATAGATACATACGGTAAGTGGAACGTAAATCGATTATGTGCGTGACTTTACGGCGAATGTTGGATATGATAGCTCGTGTCTCTGGGCGCAAAGCGTCCCAACGTGTGGTGGCCTTCGGATAAATTAGATAAGATCGTGCTCGAGAGCGTCGCGTTCCCACGACGCGCGCTTGTGACTCGCGCTACAATTTCATCGTCTATTGCAGAATCGTTAGGAAATGTGTGTGCGCCTAGCGAAAGCTAGCCGAGGAGTTGCCACAAATTGCTTGTAATTAAAATGGAATTTCTCACTCTCACTTGTTAAACGATGTAAATACTTATCCCATTGTGTTTAGAGTTATGAATTATGATGTGTTCACCTGTCTTGACCACGCGGTTTAATTGCCCCACACGTTTCACCATTTCTTTACCCGAGGCAATTTAAATCTTTAATGACGCTACTATTATCACGAATCGATTATTTTTGTGCGGTAGGTTGTAATTCGCGACTGAAATAGGCAAACAAATTTTTGTATTATTTTTTGATAAACGTAGACTACTCGAGTTATATAACACATGAAATGAAGATTCCTGGGAAATTATATATGAACTCTAAAACCAAAGAAGAAAGATTCTTTAGGGTGTCTTTTCTTTCTCTTCACGTAAAAAATTATTATCTTCAAGAATGGATTAACAAAAAACTATTCATCGAAACTTTAAATTTTACTGGATGTTTTTTGTACATTAAAAAAATATGTTGTTACGTGATGCCTAAATCACGTTATATTTTACATCGAACTTAGAAAAATTTGAATTAAACTGAGCAAAATGAGATTTTCGGTTTAAATTTTATTGAGAAACAATCAACTATTTCCATTATTATTGATTGTAATATAATTACAGTTCTCTTTTAAAAGAGTATAAATATCATAATTAAATTGATAATTTTAACGAAGAAAATATTAATTTAAAGATATATTATGGTTACAATAATTGGGTCCAGAAATCCTTTATTTTTAACAACAATTCATGAACAATTGTTGATGATATTACATCATACAAATCGTTGGCATCTGAGTGTCTTTTGATACAAGAGATAATTAGGCCATTCGTACACACGAATTCTTGGGCCGTAAACACTGAACGACTGGAAAAGCGTATTATAGTAATCTCATAACGCATATTGATGACCAGGTGACCAAACGCTATGATGTAAGAAAGACCTAAATTTTGTACACTATTTTACAAAGGTGTTGAAATATCAAATGATTTTCCTGGAAACCTCCTACTTTTTTGAGGCGTATGCTCACAATGCCAAAAAAATTTAGATAAATAGAGTGCCCCTAGCCTAGTCAAATTAGTCTTTCCTCCCGGTTGACCCGGTAGACTCATCTCTTGAATCTGTTGTCCTCAAATTGTTCAGCGGCAAATACATCGGAGTTCTCGTCCTAGAGCCAGTCCTTGCTCAGAGACTCCGTCCAGTCTAACCGTGACCGTAACCGTAACCGTGACCGTAACCGTAACCGTAACCGTAACCGTAACCTTAACCGTAAATGTAACCGTAACAGTTCAAGTGTCTCATCGAGAGCGAAGTCCCATCATCGTAAGAGTTGAGTCCAGAATCCAAGGTTTTACGTAAGCATTAATGACTTAAAATTATTATATTTGTCACATCGATTAGTTATAAGGTAATAATATTATTAAAATTGTATACCACAAAATAATACCACAAAAATAATGTCTGTTACTTTTAAATGAAATAAATATTGTTAAACCAACGGAATTTTTCTTTATTGAGTGCCAACCCTATAATCTTAATTGTTTGTGTTATTCGAATATAATCTCAAAATCGTTTGTTGCTTCTCCGGACGTAACAATGTATTGAAAATGGAAAACAATCGAACGTATCAAGATGGTGCTAGTGTTTTTCTAATACCATTTAAAAAAATTGCTCTTAATCTGGGAAATGCCCCGATCGCTAAATTTGCTCAAAATCATACAATAAAAGATATTTGTTATTATAAGACTTCAAGAAAAAAACATGAAGTCGTTGAAATTACAAAATTATGACGTTTTTCGAGAAAAAACGATTAACAAAGCTAAAAATAAAAATATTGACTTTTTTTTGTATTAAACTGTGTATAATTTTCTTTTTAACAAAGTTTAGATTGGCTATTCGCCCTGCAGAGTATATGAGAGTGTACAAGAGTGCATGAAAGTACTCGAGAGAGTACACGAGAGTGCATGAGAGTACATAAGAGTTCACGAGTAAGTACACGAGAGTGCATGAGATTACATGAAAATACACGAGGGTACACAAGAGAATATGGTTTTTTTGTTATTTTAGGTTTGGAGGAATCGAGATTCACTTAAACCGAATTCTATTTTTTTAATATTCTGTTTGGAATATTATACGGGTTCCACAAGAACCAAGTTCCACTTAAATCAAGTTCTACTTTTTTTTGTTATTTTTTCTGAATATCAATTGAGTTCTTCAAGCATCGAGTTACACTGAAACCGAGTTACTTATGTTTTTGTTATTTTTTTTATTATCAAACGAAGTTTACAGGAATCGAGATCCACTTAAAACGAGTTCTACTTTATTTTTGTTATTTTTTGAATATCAAACGAGTTTCAGATGAATTGAGTTCCTTTCAATCGTAGTTTCATTTTATTTTTGTTATTTTTATATATTTATTCTATTTTCACCACAGTCTTTTGTTATTTAATGTCAGTTTCATTTGCCGTTCACATGTTGTGTACGCTCGTGTACATTCATGCACTCTCTAAATTTATTTAAAATTCATGGAAATCGGATCAATCGTGTATAAGAGGTTTATATATTTTGCTCACTGAAAAATTTTGTTTGAAAAAAACCTATATTCGAAATTCGAACTCAGCGCGAATTGAAACATGGATTGAAGAATCGGACTTGCGCTCGAGTGGAAGTCCGCAACATAACCTCCGATCAGAGGTTATGTTATCAAAACGAAAAAGTATCGAGACAATTTTGTATTTTAATGTACTTTAAGTGGCAAAGTGTTATCATCTAAAAAACAACTTTGCCACTTAAAGATCATTGAAATCTAAAATTTTCTCGATACTTTTTTATTTTGAAAACAAAGCCTCCGAGCGCAGATCCGGTTCTTCGATCCATGTTTCAATTCGCGCTGAGTTCGAATTTCGAATAGGTTTTTTTCAAACAAAATTTTTAGAAACATCTATTATCTACCTGGATTTTGTCTGGCTCCGGAGCTAGGTCTTGGACAGAATTTTCCGGGTGAGAATTGCGGACACAATCTTATCTCCGAGGCCAATCCGCAGCAGTGTTTACCAAGGATCAGTCTTTCGGGTCGACTGGTTTTTATGTTGGACTCGTATACTACTTTGGGAAAGACCTCACCTCCGGGTGAAATTTATATGCCGTTGATATAAGCGTTTTGTTGACCTCACCCTGTCCCACCAGCAACTTCTGACTAACCTCATCATGGTACAACGGTAATTCGAGAAGTTGCTCATCACCATGAACAAGGTCAAGTGCCGTGTCCGGTATATATGGACAAGCGGATCCCATGGTTTAGATACAACCAAGGAAATATAAGGGTGGAACCAACTACACCCCACACTGACCTTGGGGTCGTTTTTAAAGAGAATCTGAAGTAAGACAAACAGGTACTGATGGTCACCACAGAGAAGGCTCATCAAGCGACCCAGATACTCACGACACTTAGAGTACGATCTTGGTAGAAAATGGAAATAGGTTTGGGTTAGTGCTTCACGGAGAGAAATGACGTTGCAAATTTTACTACATTTTTCTACTAAAAATGTGCGCGAAATGCTAGATCAGTAAAATTTACTAGAAAATCAATCAAATTTACTTTTCAAATATATTGGCAAGTTCACATCAAATTTTACTCATAATTCCCATCACATTTTGTGACTTAGTAATTTTCGCGAGCGTATGCGTGCGCATGCTCCGTGTTGTAAGCATTGAACTTCAGTATCGTCTACATCCACTAGGACCGATAGCTCAGGAGATTCATTACGGGCTTGCGCGACCAGGTTCTGGAGTTCGAAACCCCCTAAAAACATTTTTCCGTACCAATATTGAATTGACATTATACGGAAGAAGTATAAACGTGGAAGAAAATTAACTTCCAATCAAAAAAATAAAAAAAAATAAAAAAAATAAAATAGTGTGGTGATTTTATTCCGTTATCCGTCGTTTTGCAAAATCCATTTTCATCCGATTCATATTTACAATCAAATATTACTGTTTTCTTTATTAACCGTATCGCAAGGGGGTTCTGTGGTGATTGTTTAAATAATTGTTTTTAATAACAATGTTTAAACAATTCACAATTTATTTTTTATAAAATAGTATTTCTAAATTAGTCATCTTTTA
>JAPYZS010001760.1:0-12741 GCA_030522925.1 Trissolcus japonicus | reverse complement strand
AAGTGAGAAAATCGCGCTCTTCTCGTTAAATTAATTTACAATCACATTATTAGATTTTAATCAAAGAAATCTGTAATGTCGGTAACTTCTGTTTGACATAACCTTAACAGATACTTTAATTTGTATAAGAACGTACCCTATTAGCACATAATATTAAAGCTTATTACATAATATTATGCTTATGTCCGCCTAAATAACATTTCTAGAATATTCATATAATTTCAAAAACCTAAATTTATATTTCAAAATGATTATTCAAGCGGACATTAAATGTAACATTTTTTAATATTCTTTAATATCTATTATGTTCGTCTAATATTTTCTAGATATCTCGTGCTTATAGGATAATTATGCGATTTGCAGAAATTGCTTATTCTAAAAACAGAAGACTTTTTAATATCAATTTCATTTATGAATTTATTTTTGAACAAAAATAAATTCAAAGTTAATCACTTAGCAAAAGTTTCAACGACCTCAACGGGGATATTAAAAACGCATGTACATGCAATGCGATAAAAAAAATCTTCAATTGCCTGGCATGTTGGAAACTTCGACGTGTGCTTTACATCATTGTTCAAAGTTTCATTGGTAAGTTTCTAAATGAAAGAGATAAACTTGCCAAGTTTGTAGTGTTTTATTGAATAATAAACACAGCTTTTACAACACTTTTTATGCGCGCGTCCGAACGTCAAAAGTTAATGATTGAAGTTTCGTCGATAAAAGTTCTTTTTTTTTTCACAATCGGTATATACGGAACTCGTAATAAAATCTTCAAATCGTTTCAAAAGTGATACAACATTGGATGCAGTGACTGGACTTGCGCTAGGGAGTTTTTTTTTGTTTACAACCAAATCGACAATGTCAAATTTTTTTTAATTTTGATTTATTCTATATGGAACATTCTTTGTGAAATTTTCATCGAAACAATGAAAATGGCTGTAATTTTTTTTTCGAAACCAGATCAAAAATATGAAGACATTTTCTATTTCGAACAATTTCATTGAAAATTTCGGATTGATAAATTTTTTCAATTTTTAAAATTTTTTTAAAAATTTATCAAATGCATCGTAATGTTTGGAACCCTAAAAATACGCTCCCTGACGCATGTCCCAGGTCAAGTTACAAAGTTGTACTTTGTAGCACAACAAACTTCACTCGCAGAGGTACAATGACCTTGAAAGTTATTCTCGACAATTTTTGAATTTGAAGATGGAGTTTTGTTAAACGCCAATCCTAATGCAATCTCGTTTGAAGTTCATACAGAACCCGAGACCAGAAGATGTTGTATCTCATCCCGCACACCCGTTGCAAAAACACCGAACCACAACACTTGTCTGGAACCGCGTTTTCGAACACAAAAGCGCCTCGCGGTTGCACAAAACTTCTCGTTCTGAAGACAGCTCGTGGTTGCCATCATACTCGAGGTGTCGTCGTTGTACAACCAACGTGGACATCGCCTCCTCGAAGCCGACGAAAGAATGGCCACGCAATCGGCCGCTTTTGCCACAAGTGCGCGGGTGCGCATGCGCACGGGCATCGGGAGCTTCCGCGTGAGTTCGTACGGTCTCGGTTGGCGCCCCTGAGAAGGGGCAGCCAGTGTAACCGTGACGTCACATAATTAGAGTAAATACAAAGTAGTCTTGATGGGACAGCGGCGTGCGCCGCACCGTAAGTCGCTGGTCCACGCCGTCAAATCTCGACGTTACTTTTAACACACACACATTCGTACCAGGCGAAACATCGACGGACACACTCACACAACACATGTGCGCGCGCGCGCTCATCGTAAATGTCGCAATTGTGTTTAACCCGGCAGTGTTCTCAGTGAATGTGTTATCAAAATTCTAGATGAACGCGGGGACAGTGAGTGACACGCGTACGAAAAAAAAATGGAAAAAATCGAGGTAACCAAACAGTTTGCTTACATCCGATCATTGTTTAACATTCGTCATCTCAATGACAAACAAAATAAAATAAATTTGTTATAACTCAAACGAAAAAGAAAAAATGGAAGAAAAAAAAAATAAACAAAAAATTTTGTTTCCTCTAATGGCAGATTTTGAAAATGAGACATCCCGATGACTTTTTTTTTTTTTTCATCTGACAACAGTTGATCGCTTCGATAACAATCGGACGGGAATAAATAATGAATTCGCGAAATTGTTCGGATTATTTTGAAACGAATTATAATAACTATTGTATATGTTGGACAAATACTATTAAAGAGCGACTGGTTACTCACGATGCCTGTCTCTGTCTCATCGTCGCGCTCTGTCGCACTCGGCTGCCGTGCCATCTCTCTGTCGCGCTTTTCGTTTTCCCCTCGCGATCCTCGCGCCACCGCCGAATGCCGCTCACTGGCTCGGCTGTTTCCTTCTCTCTCGCACGTAAACTCGACGTGTCCCGTCTCGCTCGCTCACAGTGGGCCGCGTATCGCCGTTCTTCTCTCTCTCTCTCGTTCAGTTAGTGTGATATTTATAGATGTGCCTTAACCCGATTTAACACCAACATAATATTCAACCATTGTTGTAACTAATATTTAATAACGAATTATGGGTTTCCACTTTGTTATCACATTTTTCGGGCTCTCTTGTTTATTTCAATTTTTTCTTGTTTCTCTTCGATTTAATTTTGTTCCTTTCATTTCATCGTTCCCAACCATTTTACCCTGAATTTTGAAATGTTAATTGAATCGATTCCCAGACTCTAATAAATTTGGGTTCGAATTAACAAATGCGAGTTTAAAATGTGCGCATTTGTTTTGATTCAAATTTTAAAATATAACATTTGAAGTGGTTTTATTTTGTTTATGTTTGTTGTTATTGGTTTTTGTTATTGTTTTTTGATTTGAGAGATTGGGTGTAAAAAATGATTATTTCTTAAAAAAAAAAAAAAAAAAGAATTGATACGATGCATAATAGTACATATTTAATCGTTTCAAAACAATGAGACACATTCATTGTTATCGCAATTCGCAAGGCCGGAATAAAAGGCCAATTAACTCGAAATACAGTGCGGTTAAAGAATAAATGCAATAGTGATATTACGTTGAGAAAGAGATTTTATTTCAAAAACTTTTTTTTTTCTCGATTCTGTAAATATTTTTTATTATTGCTGGACAAAAAAAAACTATATTTGTTTTCTATCTTTTTTCCCTCTTACGGTATATTTTATCGATACTTTATTTTATGTAATAACAAGATAAAAAGTTCAATCAAATTTAAAAATACACCGAATATTCTCAAATGAATTTCAAAAACGTGACTTGAAGTCGATAAAATTGGAAATAAAGTTAAATATATGACGAATAATAAAAGTTTCAAATAGAATGATAAATAATAAAAAAAAAATTGTAAACGTTCCTCCTCTCAATTCGTTGCAGTTTATTTAAATGAACATTATTCATGAAAAAGCGACCGTACAATGTCTGGCAAGAAATCAATAATTTAATTCACAGTTTATCTTCAAAACGATGATGTGACATTTGAAACCGAATTTCGTTAGGTCTTTATTTGAGAAAAAAAACTGCGACGAAAAACAAAACGCGGGAAGTCTGTGAGCGGACAAAAAGCCTATTAATTCGTTGACCTTTTTTAGGGAGGGGGGGGGGGGGAGTCGAATTCCTCGACTTAAAAAGCGTCACGATTTTCTGCACTACAAAATATGCTTTTTATTAATTTATTTTTTTTTTAACCAAAACACAAAATGAAAAAAATGTCAATAAAAAAGGAAGCTACTTCATAAGGTTTTTTTTCCCCCATTAAAACACTAAAATTGATTTCAGTTATTTCGGCATGGCACTTCAATTTAGCTGACCGAGTTATCTTCAAACTGTTTTCTATTTATAAAAATTAATTACAGTTATTTTGTCGAAATTTAAAAACAAGCAGAGTTTTTGTAATGTTGAAAAATAATAACGATCATTAATATAAAGTACATCATTTTGGGAGGTATTTGCACATTGGTTTAACGTTTAATCATCATTGATAAATTCCGCTGCAATTTCAATTAAACCCACAGATCCGCATGGTCAATTTTGAATGGAATTCTGGAATCATTAAATTTTCAGTTCCATTTATGAAATAAAGCAAATTAAAAAAAAAAATTGGTTCGATATTGATAAAATCAAAATCAAAAGTTATTGCTTAGCTTTTTTTCCTTTAATGTTCAAATGAAATTCAATCACATTTTGTTTTGATTGTAATTTCGATTATCACTATTTTAATTTCACCACAGTACGTGAGTCAGGCACAGTAATCAAAGAGCGGTGATAATACAGAAATAAAAACGAAACTTCGGATGAAAGAAAAAATAAAAAATCTGTCGATTTATTGTAACTGATAAACGTTCATTTTTTTGACGGTACAATTGGAGAGATAATTTTAAATGGCTTCGACGTTATGTCGCTGAAATTTTATTTCAGTTTTGATCTATTTTTAATCCAAAATCCTACTACGAATTCTAACGAACGCCGAAATGTCGAAAAATATATAAAAGTCGAGAATTTTGAACGAAAAATCGAAAGTCAACGATTGGAACAATTTTTTTTTTCAACGAGTTTATACCGAGGATGAACCAAAAAAAACTGTAAACAATAAATGTTTTTGATAACAAAATAAAAACACAACTTGGTTAACGAGAAAAAAAAAAAGAATTCTGTTCATGTTAATTTCAACAAAACGAAGTGAAAAGTAACAAATCAATAAAAGCATGAAATTTATTTTGAAACAAAAAATAAAAAGGAATGGGCTATTAAATGTTTTGATTGTCCGTTGACTTGGTTCTTTTTTTTCTTTTCTTTTTTTTTTACAAAACGATGATAAAATGGTTGTAGCAAACACTGATGCGAATGTTAAATTTATTAATGCACAAGGAGAGTCGATTTTGCACGACTATTTGTGATTTTAATTTATTTAGGACTCGAAGTTGGTTGCGCACGCGGAACGACCCGGTCGGGAGGCAAGAAAGTACATGCGAGAGAACACGATCGCGCAGAATGCGCGCGCACCTACATACACGTTGGCGCGCACACACACACACATCGCGCACTCCTTGTTATTCATCTGATGAATTTCAGTTTTTTAATCATTTTCTGTTGATTTATTTTAATTGACTTGAATATTTATTTATTCAACAATCAAACAAATTTTTTTTCCACATTTTCAATTCAACTTTTTACCGTGTCCTCTTTTTATTCAGTTGCTTAACAATTTTCAATCAACATTATTTAATTAATCTTTTCATCGAACTGTTGAAAAATAAAGATTTGAAATCAAATTGAATTTGTTTAGATTTTGAAATCTGTTCTTTTTATTTAAATGACACTTTTTAGTCATCCAATCAAAAACAAATTGATGCTTATGATTGAAAATAATTCATCCAATGACAGGATTACGTCACTAATGATAATTATATAAACTTTGGATTCGTAAAACAATGGAACGAACCGGAGAGAAAAAAAAGTCCCGAGTTAAATAATGTCTTGGACTTTTTTTTTCTTTTTTTGTATTATCTATTTAAATATATTAAATTTGATTTTAAAAGTGCAATTTTTGCAAAAGAGAAAAAAATAGGAGAAAACGGTTTTTGTTAGAAAAAAAGAAATAATAATAATTTTAAAATGTCATGCACGTGAAAACAAGAGAAATGAGGTTTGATTACGTTGAAAAATAATTTCATTTGAAATGCTATTTATTATTACTATCAGGTTAGCTGGTATAAATGTAATCTGAGAATTTCCGCGTTTGTCATCTTGTTCTAACAAGTTAGGTGACGTTGAGAAAAAAAAAGGAGAAGTAAATGAAATCAGGAAATTGCTCATGGTCTTTACTGTATTCATTATGATTTTTTAACCGAATGTCGTTACTCGAAGTACAGATTTAACTGAAAATATTATGATTGCTGAATCGATAAACAATGAGTCTTTCGTTGAAACTAGATAAAATCGTTAAGGTTTTAAAGCGATTATTAAAA
Source organism: Trissolcus japonicus (assembly GCA_030522925.1). NCBI lineage: Eukaryota > Metazoa > Arthropoda > Insecta > Hymenoptera > Scelionidae > Trissolcus > Trissolcus japonicus. Next base: position 6,768 of record JAPYZS010001760.1, on the reverse strand, counting down.
TTAAAACTTTAATCGTTTGTTGTTCGGCGTTTGATTAAAAACGAACAAGAAACAATTAGAAATGAAATTTTATCATGCCCCAGTTTTTCAAATCTACTTTTTTTCCCCTCGAAATTATTATTTTTCAATACAATTTATTACGTTTTAAAAACAATTTTAATGAAAAAAAATTTCCTGCCAGTTTTTTCCGTGAATGAAAACTCGATAAATTGTATAATAAAATGCAGCACGAAAAGGAACGGAAAAATAATACCGTTACATTTCGATGTTTGAAACGATACGCTATTTTCTTGCGTTCGTTCGTTTGTATTCACCAAACTGATTTCCGATATTATTTTCTTCGAACAAATTCAGTAAAAAATACTCAAACGAAAAGATTTTACTTTATTAAATTTTCTACTTCATTTTATTTGAAAGGAACGTGTCCTATTTATAGAAATGTTAATTAAAATTTTAATAAAAGATGAATAATATTTGTAAAAAAAAAAAGAGAATAATAACAGTAATGAAATGTTTAATTTAAACATATTTAAAAATAAAAAAACAGTGTTTAAAAACATTATAACGTCAGAAATATAAAATGGAAAATTAAAATTTGAATCGTACAATTTAGTCGCTAGGTATTTATAAAAGCATGACGCAACCTTCCTTGTATCGCCTGTTTTAAACTCAAATATAATAAAGAGAAAAGAAAATTCAGAAATATAAAAAAATATAAGAAAAATAATAATAAAACAAGAAAAGAGATGAATGTCATTTGATAATGTAGACGCATAAAAATGTCAATAAAAAAAAGTTGCAACTGAAAAAAATTGCATCTGCAGATTAATATGCTAGTTTAATTTTTCTTTTTTTTTTTAGTTCATCCCGCAATATTATTTGGTACGAATATTTATTTTCGCGGTGTTCAGCTTGAAGAAAAATCGGAAAAACCAGTTGGATGTACTTCAAAAGAATGTGATGAATGTTTCAGTTCCATTAAGAGACCTTTTCACAAAGATAAAAAAAAAAACATATTTGAAAATAAAATATGAGAGGAAAAATAAACTCGTCATTTTGTAAAATCAAAACCCCGGGTTTTAAAATATTTCACTACTTTAATAGAAGAAAAATAAAAAATGAGTGGCATAAAATAAATTGTTGTCCGTCTTCAGTTTCTTTTCTGTTAACGAAATTTTATCAACTTTGAATTTCAAAGTTGAGTACCTGATATAATTATTGTTTTGCATACTTGGCTGTTTATGTAAATGAATTTCGATTAGCTGAAATTCGATAGAATAATCCAAAGCATCGGAACGAAAATATGTGCGTTGCATAAACAACAATTTCATCGTGATTCCGGGCAAAGTTTATGAATTATCGAGCTCCAAAATTGACGTTGCTTTTGTGCTTGCATTGTGAATCTGAATTATATTGTTTCGCCCTTGCAAAAATACGCACCTGCCAATGAATCATTACGTAAATGCATTGTTATGATTTATTAATTGAAATTTTCAATTAATTCCACACTACTCAAAATATTAAAAAAAAAAAAAAAAAAAAAACTAAATCAGAAAAGCTCTTTGTACGATCCAATTACCATGTCTTTATCAATTTAGTGTTTATACAACTTTTGTTGTACGAATTCTCGGGGTCAAAGGTCACGGGTAAAGGTCATGCCTCGGCCAATGATTAACGTAAAACGGCTTATGGTTTGTAGCTGTTTATTTGTTGATAATAAAATTGTACGTGAAATGTAAACACAGCATAAAAAAGAATGAAAGAAACGTCGGAAAGAGGAGTGGAGGAGGGCGCCACCGTCGATAGAAATTAGTCCAAATGATAAGCCGCCGGACTGACCGCGATCCCGCGGAACGAAAGTTATGAAATCATCGCGATGAAGAAGAATGCTGCAGGCCTTTTTTTTTTCGCGTCCCATCCCGCGCGCGCTCTTTCTTCTCTTATTTCTTTCCGATCTTCCCCCCCACCACCTTTAAAATCGCGGCAGAACGATGTGAAAATAATTAACGACCTATCGTGCGTCGAGGACACGCCGAGGTCAACGCCAATCGTTTCGTCGTTTTGTGCGATAAAAGTTTCATCATTTGCCAATTTCAAATTGCAAATATTATATATTTATGTTTTGTTTTTTTTTTTGGTCGCACAACCAGAGATAATTTTCAAACTTTATTATTGAACGGGGCACTGTTATTGTTATTGAAAAATTGTGAATTCAAAGTGTTGGCTGAGGTTGAATTGTAACCACGCGAGGCGTGGTTGAAATAAATATACAAAACAAACAATAAACGTCGCTCGATAGAAACAAAATTGATAATGAATAAAATAAAAAAAAAAAAAAAAAGAACGTTAGCTCGCTGATTCAGGTTGAATTATATCTTTAATGTTGTGGTCGTATGATCCATTACGACGGATAAGGTACGCTCAAATTTGCAAGCGCATTATTGAGGTATGCGAATGTAATCGTGAAATCCAAACACACAAACAGAAGAGAATCGTAAACGCTCTACGCACCACATAACACGCGCGCTGAATCAAACAACGCGCGTTTATCGTAATCCTGACGACGCATAAAAGAAGAGAAACAAAGGATGAATTATAACATCATAATTGCAAACGATTAGACGTATCCTGGCTCGTTCGAAAAATAGTTGATTAAATGTAAAAACTTTTCGATAAACATTCCTTTTTGTATCTCCCCGACTCCAATAAATAAATGATTCATGGACTTCCGGATGTGCGGATCTCTGAGGAAGAAAAAACCAAAACCGGTTTACCACGATTTCTGTACTTTTTTTTTTTTCAATTTAAACAAAAAATGAAATGAACAATTTGCCGGCGCTGCTGATATGCTAATAATTTAAATTTTATTATTTTCGCTCAAATTTGATTTAGCAGTCATTTTGGTTGGAATTTTTGAGACTCGTTAATGTCAATGTACAAAGAGAATCACATTTGCAATAAGAGTGTAAAAGAGATGCAAGTTGAAATGAAAAAGTTGATAAGAGAAAGAGAGAGAGAAAGAAAAAAAACGAAGTAACGAAATAAACTGCGAATTTTGCTTTTCATCCTGGCAGTCTTCTTGTAAATCTCCATTCTCGTGTTTTATAGACATATTGAGTGCAGCTTGTATTGAATAACACGGACACATGTATACCTGCGCGCTCAAACCACGCATGTTTGAAATTTAATCTTCATGGAAACAATGGCTGCGTGATAACCACGTTTTGCTTATCGAAACGTTATTTTATTTTTTTTCTATAACATTTTAAGGTTGGCGTGCCATCGCACGGATTCTCGCCCGGTTATCTAATCGATTAAATTAAATGGGACTAACTTTATTAAGAAAATGATCATTTTTTGTTTGAAGTCAATAATGCAAAAATAAAAATAAAATTATTGAGCATCATATTGTTCTCACGATGATTTTATCATGGCAATTTTATTTAGTTGACAAATCCGTTACATATTTTATCCTCTCGTATAACCTTTCGAACACAATTTTAGAGCTCCATATATAGCCCAAACTCTGCACGCCGAAAAAGATTTTCAAACAAGAGGGACAATTTAAAAGCAGAGGCGGATAAAATTTTTTCATCCCATTTTGTAACAAATTGAACGCTTTCATCATTTATCAGCGCTGGCTACAAAATTAATTTGCAATAACAAATTTAATTAAACTCTGACAAAGAGTTTTTATTCCGAAAAAAAAAAAAACCCACGTATTGATGGGAGTTTGGAAAATTATATATACAGAATTGTTAAAGTTGAGTCTCAATTAATGTTAATATTGAATAACATTTGCAAAAGTTTCGCGATAAAACATCCCGATCAATAAAAACGAAGCTGCGGAGATTTTGTTTTTTCTCTTGAACAAAGAAAAAAAAAAGTAGCTGGAGAGAGCATAGCTGCGTGCGAATTTAATATCATTTCAAATCAAACTTTCTCAATTTTTCAATTCTTTTTTCTAAATAAAAAAAAATTGTTAAGTCTGAAAACTAAAAAGTTGAATGTTGAGAAATTGAAGTAAAACAGTTTGAACAAAAATAATAAGCAATGTTTTAATTAAAATTAAACATTAAATTAAATTAATAAAAAAACAAGCTGGGATAAATTTGGTATGCACGGATGTAAATAAAGAATGTACAAATCAAATAAATAAACTGGTTATTTGATGTACAATCATAGATGTTTCAATAAATGAATATTCAGTCGGAGGATGTTTTATTATGATATGAGCGATAATCAAAGATCATTATGCATCGAGTTAATTTTGTAAACAAACGTGATCTTGTTGACGCCGCTATATTTATAATGTCTGTTATTAAATTATCGATCCGAGAGGATTACACTCGAACTACCTTTTGGCAAAGAAAGATAACGGCGATATAAAAAGCGTTTATACGATTGGAGAACGTAATTACGACCATTTTTTTTGTTATATTCAGACATCAATCGTGACATCGGGATACTTATAGTTGCTGAAACAATGTCATATTCAGTTTTGGTCATAAAATATTCAATGGCGTTCAGCAATGTAATTAACCGTTGATTGTCATCCTGTCATTTTCATTTCTTCAATTTATATCAATTAATTTTCACTTCTCATTGTATTCTGTAAATTAAAAGGAAATAAAATAAAAGAAATGAAGTAAAATTGTACGTTTATATCAATTCACGAAAAAGAAAATAAAAAGGATAGAAATTTACTCTGTCAATCAATATATCTGTCGTCTCTTTTTATATATTTTTTTAACAGTTTTATCTATACTATTTTCATTATTTGGTGAAGCACATTTTGAACGATCAATACTGCGTTTCACTCGAAAATCGAATAAAATATTCGTGCTACAGCGAACACACAGCGTATATACGTAGGTATATATATTTGAGTGAATTATGAATGTACATCAAACCAGAGAAATATCTCGGTAAAATGATACGTAAATAAATGTTCCAATGTTTACGTAATTATTTTCATGTGGCACGTAAAACAAAGTGAAAATTCATCATCCGTATATTTATATTTATTAACATAACATGTTCACTGTGAATATATGAAACGTTTTCGAAAAAAAAAAAAACAAAAAAAAAAACAAGAGAGAAAACAAAACGTGTTTCAAAAATAAAATTAATTATTTTCACTAATTAATCAAGTGGCACCGGAAAATTTTTGTTGAACATTAAAAAATGAATTAATCGCATTTATCAACGTTCGGTTAATTCAATATGTGTTTGATAATTTCAATTGGTATTCTAGGAATGATTATTTAGTTATTCATCGATTATTATTATATTGATAAAATCAATAAGTGTATTCCATTTAGTGATTATTTATGAATTGTGCAGCGAGAAATTATTTAAATTTTAAATTCGCTTTAAACACGTTATGCTGGAATTTTGGACAAAATGCGAGGATAATCAAAACAGTTTTGTGACGACATTTGCATCTGACATGAAAAATTGTTCGTCATTTTGAGAGATTTATTATTTTTTTTTTTATTATTGAAACTCGTCAAAAACGGTTATTAAAATTTCCATCTTGTCGAATTGTAAGCTATTATTTTTAAGTTTTCAGTTTTTCCAAAATTTGCAATCTCATTTTTCGTATGATATAATCATTCATTCACAATGTTTTCGTCAAATCTGATCTTAGAAGTTTTGCGAGTAATTAATAATTATCTTCAAATTGAGTTTTCGCTTCGCTGCTGTTTCGTTTAATTATCATCGCCGTTTATTTTTTTTCACTCAGTTTACCTCAACCTGCAATTTTCAAAAGCAAAAAAAAAAAACGAACAAACAAAAAAAACCAACCTGCAACTTGATTGAATTCATCATGAATTATTAAATTGAATTTAAACATCATGAAATCATCGAGATATGATATTGACAGTATAGCAAATAAAAAAAAAATTAGTCAAATGTAAAATAAACTAGTCTATTCGTCATACTCGACAGAATGTGCGTTTTTATATAAAATTTGCGAACCACTGGACATTCATTCCCGTCAGCTCGTGAAGCGAATAAGAATTCACACGAAAATCGTGTGTCTCGCTTTACAGCGCAACTCGCTTTGTTCTTCCCGTGTGACAACTTATGAGGCATTAGTTAACGCCGAGCCAGGTTACTAGTTGCTTTAACACGATTTTCAACATGGCATTATTTTTAAAACGATCCGATTTTTGGCATTATTTTGACTTCTTATACTGTTTGCACAATTTTTTTTTATAATTATTGGCGCAACAAATTTTAAAACTCAAACAAATTTTTAAACTTTAAACTTATTGGCCGGATCCAAAACAAATATTAAAAAAAGGACCACACGTCAAATTGTTGCAGAACATAAATGATGCATAATGATCTTTTTGACAACTCACAATTGTGTTGCAAAAAAAATTTAATACAATGCCAAGTGAAAACAGTGTTGAAAGAACACTGGACCAATCAGCACGCTGCTTAGCACTGTAGCCAACTTAAAAAAAAATTGCCGTTGACACCATAAGCGCCCTCTACATAACCTCAAAGTGCGAAAGCCAATAGAGAGCGCGTACAACTACAGCCACTTCACTCTAATTAAAGGACAGAGAATATTTCGTCCATTCCCATTGGTCCACACACACATGAAGAGAACTGTCAAATGAACAACGATATGTGCCATTCCACGGCAATGGGTTAAGGTGAGGCATAAGTCGTATAGGTGTGACAAAGATGGCGTTAACGAGGCTTCTATAAGTGTAACAAAGACAAAACTAGTTTGCCTTATGCATCACC
>JAPYZS010001759.1:0-35994 GCA_030522925.1 Trissolcus japonicus | reverse complement strand
CTATAAGTGTAACAAAGACAAAACTAGTTTGCCTTATGCATCACCTTAAGGTAATGTCAAACAGAAGTTACCGACATTACAGATTTCTTTAATTAAAATCTAATAATGCGATTGTAAATTAATTTAACGAGACGAGCGCGATTTTCTCACTTATTTTACACATTCTTACACAAAGAATCTGATTTTTCATTATAAAACGTTGACGAATAATGATTTCTAGTTTTCGAAGTGAAGGTTATTCGTAGAAATCATTGTTTGTTTATATTTTTGAACGAAAAATGATGTTTTCTTGTGCTACGAATTCTCCCATTATTGTAGAATTGCGCTCTTCTCAGTATTTTAAAAAAAAACAGTTATTATAATTGTTATAAACAAAGTCCCTAACTCCGTGGCAGCAGAACTTACACATCACCTTAACGAATAAGTATGGCAAACTTCAAATTTTGGTATTGGCGGGAAAACCAATGTTTCACGAATTTCTTGAGAAACCGATAGAAAAGTTGATCAAATTGTATGTCATTCGGTCCTTTGTTTATTCCGAACTGTTTTGAAACAAAAACAGTGTAATTCATTTTGAAATGACGTTATATTTAGTAACCTCGTTTTCCCATAAAATCGGATTCTGATAATCACACATCAAAAACGAGGTTACCAATTGTGATCGCATTTCACAATTAAACGCCACGTTGTGAGTCTTAAAATAATCTGCAACAATGAGAAAACTGAATGAGCTCAGAACCAGCATAATATTCATATAATTTTTTTGAGAAATTCAACACAAACAACAAAAAGGTTACATTGTCGATAATGTAGGCATCGCATTCGATTATGGAGAGGTTAGGTAGTCGACCACTATACATAAGAATCTCTTTATGTTAGGATGTCAGTTTAAAAAAAACCATCATGAAATTTCGTAAAATTATAAGGAATTTATGACTCGTTTTAAAAAATATCAACCTGAATGAATAAACAGATATTTTATTTTGAACTTGAACACTACCAACAAAACGCAACGTGTAAGAGTGAGACAGCATGTATACTACGTGATTCATAAAACTTTCAAAATTTCAGAAATTGTCAATATTTTATTCAAATAATGATAAAAACACTTGAATCTACTCTTAAACATAAAAAAATTAACTACTCAAAAAAGTTAACTTAGTTTAATGAGAATTTAAATTATTTTTTACAATTTTACAAATAGCTGCTAACTTGACTGCTACAACAACTTTAAGATCTGGGTTGGTTGCAATATTGCAAAAATCTTTTTCATAGAAAGTCATGCTGGTGTTTATCCGCAAGGGCTAATTTTCGCTTCGTGTTTGGGATCAGTTGCGTGCTAGACGTGAATACTTCGAGCTCCGTCGTCTTTCTATTGATTTTTGCAATTATCATTTTTTTTTTCGTTTGCCCCCTGCACACAGCTCGTTGCTTGGTTACGATAAAATAAACAATTGTCTGCACAACGAGATTTGCAAAAAAAAAATTTCTTAAAAAATATTTTTTTTCTCATTTTTTCAAATTTCAACTTTTTTGAATCAGTTTAATAATTTAGTCAGTATTTTAGTCTGTACATTAGTTAGGCACTCTGGGGTGATTTCGATTTTTGTTCATATCAAATATTGGAATTAAAAAATATTTTTTAGAAAAAAAAAAAAATGTCATGTTCTTTTTTTAAATCTGATATTTGAATTCAAAATAAAAGTAAAAGAGAATCGAACCTGGCACGTAACTATAGAGAAAGCATCGGAGAGCTGTTTACATTCAAAGCGGAAGTGACAAATGCACAGCAGCAATCCGCGGGATTATTCTCAAACGCTTGCGCAATCAGATGTTTGATGATCGCGATACCACCCAGCGGCTCGCAATTTGTTTTACCCTCAAATTTGAACATTTTCTTGCAAAGCCTGCGCACAAGTTAACAAATTCTGTTACGTGCCTATGACATCACTCGAAAGAGAGTTACCTCACTCGAATCGTAACTCTGAACAAATCGCCAATTTCATTTCTTATTCCCTCGTCTATTTTTCTTTCCTTCTTTTTTTTTCGCTTCACACCGGAAATTTAACGACCAAAACAATCCGCGCGAAAAAACATGTAAATCTTCGTCATGTAACGTTTTTAATGATCCGCTACATCAGCGGTAATTGTTTCGCTCCGGTGAAAATTTAGTTCCATTTTTACGCCACGATACCCGCGGCCTTTTAATCGCCTTTTTGAAATCCACTCGATCAAGTCAGTCAAATTATCCCAATTAGGTTCTGGTTTGGATAAAAAAGTTAGCTCATTGAATTTTTAAAAAAAAATTTTTTTGAAAGGAAAAACAGAGAAAAAACAAAAAAAAATTGTTTTTCGTAAAAAGAAAAATTTTGTTGGGATTAAAATTACTTGTTCACAGGTTTCAGGTTGTTTTTGTTTTTGTTGGAGATGTTTGTAAGAAAATAAAAGAAAATGTGAAGAGCCCTAAAATTGCGCCTGCCAAGTGTACAATGTAACTTTTACAGCTTTCGTTTAATTTGAGCTATTCGAAGTGCGAGGTACACTTTAAGGTAAACACCGCATGCTTTGGAGCACACGTTCCAGCAGGGCTTTGAAGGACAAGCGGTGTACCGGAATAAACTCTTTCGCAAGAAAATCGCAGAAAATTAATTTGTATCAAATGAAAAAAAGGAATTAAATTTTAAATTAAAATTGAAATTAAAATTGAAATTAAATTTTAAATTGAAAATTAAGGTTTCCCCGAAGTAAGTGGGAATGCTCATTTTCTACAACCACTTTCGAATTCTTTGTGAATTGAATAATGAATGTCAATGTTTCAAATCTTCAGTCGAATTTCTTTTTTTGGATCAAATTACGGTGAAAATTCGGGAACATCAATCCCGATAATGAACGATCCAATCAATCCTGCTGGCTTTGAAAACAAAAACATTTCATTAAACTTGCCATCAAGATTATGATTTATTCAATAAATAAGCTGACAACAAAGTATCGCGTGATTGTTCAAACTTGATATTGATTTGTTTATTGGAGCGGCTCTGCAGCCTTGTTGTAACAAAAGTTGTTAGATCATTGTTACGCATTATTAAACTGAATTGTCTCCCTGAGAGTGTTGCTCAAATTTGCAATTTAAATATAATCAAAGCTCGGGGAGCTTTTTCTTTATCGAGTTTTCTTTTTGTCGCAACTCTAATAAAACAACTTGTCTCCCTTTTAATAGGAGAAACGTCGGGAAGTGACAATTCCTTTTTCATTCACATGCCAATTAATTTCAATTTCAAATATCAATTCCCAAACTGGGTTACACAATATTCCCCTAGGTCTGTTATAGAATTATCATACTGACACACAAAACGAATTAAAAACAGGCTGTTTGATCAGCCGATTAGATCAGGAACCGCCATTCAAAACTGTGATCAAGCACAATCTTACTACTCGCGTCGTCTGACATTTTTTTTTTATTGAAATAAAAGCTGCTCCCTTTAATTAGGTGTCCTGACTAATGATAAGTCCATTTTTCAGACACAAAAATGTGTTTAAAAAATGAGGAAAAGCAATGGTTCAAAGGTGGTGTTAATGTAATAGTCATTTTCAATAAAATATATACATAAAAAAAGTTCCTAAGTCCATTGAAGGAAAAAAAAATAAGTGATCGATTTTATTAGATATTTAACATGCACACTTAAATGTAGGCTTTAAATTATAGATTGCTGCGTGTACATGCTGAGTAACGTTTTTAAATTTATTTTTGTTTTGACAAATTGACTTTTAATTGGTTCAAAATAATTAGTTTCAAGCGGCCTAATTAAAAGCACTTAAAAAAACAGGTAACTCAAAAGTTCGATTAAATTTTTTTTTGTTTTTATTTTTTAAAATTATTTTTTGTTTTATTTATTTATTTTTTTTTTCTTAAATCAGTGAAGACCTTAATCTTGAATAGTCGTTCAGTGAGCATTAATTCATCTCTCCTTAATGTCACATGAATTGAGCAACGTCTGATTCGAGTCCAAGTCCAGGGTAAATGTTTCAAAGTTGAGTCACTCCAGTCAATTGGACGTCATGTTAAAAGTACACAAAATGTCAAGTTTTCAGAACTAATTAATTACGTTGATGATTCAAAAGTTTCATTCAAATGAACGTCTGCCTGCGGAGATAATGAGAATCAATAAACAATTCAAAATTTTGCCGCTCCAAAAATGAAACGGAAAAAAAATGTTTCCTCAAGCTGTTTTTTTTTAATGAAAAACAAAAAATTGTCATTAAATGAAAAAAACACTTTTTTAAGTGAGTGATAACACGATTGCGTGAAAATGCTTTGAAGGCTGAAGCAAAAGATAAGGAAAACGTCTAATCTATATTTTTATTAAAAAAAAATGTGTCAAATGCAACAATTGGCGAAAGAAAGGAAAATGGAAATTACTTTCTGGTTCTCAAAGTTTAAAGACTGCCTTTGCGTTCGCTAGGTATTTCACTTGTTTGATGTGTCGGTCTGACAGTTAACATCACTTGTTGTTGAGATTTGTCACTGGACGCGAAAACAGTGCATAAACCGTGCGCGTGAAGAGTTCGGATCGATAGGTTGCAAAACTCGTACTTGGCGTGTCAAATGAAGCGAGAAACGCGTGAAGCACGCGGAGATGTAGCGCGGACAACCGAGCTAACCTCAACGGTTGCGTCTGAGCAAGAGCAAACGCAGATCCCCGGCTCGGCGCGTCACACTCACTAATTCGCCGGGGCGCGACCTAACCTCAAAGAGGGCACGGGGCACGTGCGATTAACGGGACTCAAGGGCGGCGGCGACGGTCACACCCACCTGCTGATAAGTGGTCGGCGCGTCCTCGCGAGCGGTACGTGCTTGCTGGGTCAGCTGTGCGGCTGCATAAACCGACGCGGTTGCTCTGCGAGTCGCTGTTCCGCGCGCGCTTTTCACTCGCTCATCTACGACTGACAGCTGCGCGGGTTCATTCAACGGCGCCACCACCGCACACCACCCAGTACGTCTCTTTTCTATGCAGCGCCGCCACTCTCTTTCTATCTACTCCGATTCCCTCCTTTTTCCCACTCGCAATCCAATTCGAATTGTTCCCTCCCCCCTCCCTCCAATGGTAACCGAAATTTTTCATCCAACTTCCAAATCAGGAACAATCGTGTAAATAAAATATGTAACGTTATCTGTTGGTCAATAGCTTTGAACTAGAAATAGTTTATAAAAATAAACAGCACTCTAGATTTGGACTGTAAAATCAGTTGGCAATTTTTATCTTGGTAGGTTCAGTTTTGATTTTGCGATTTTCTTAGTTGTCTTTTCATTTTTGAAAACCTAACCTCAAAACTAGTGGTTGATTAAAAAATTATTATCAGATGCACAATATTCAGTTGTCTTCAATCTTGCAAAAAATGTTGAATTTTACTTTGGTCTCTTCTGTTTTAGCAAAATTCAAGAAGCTTCAAGGTGATATGAAAGGCAGGTTTGTTTACGAAAAATTACTTGGGGTCAAAGGGTCACATAACAATCGTTTGCATTGAACAAATTATAACAGGTGATTCCTTAGAAGTTTGACAATCGGTTTGATATATTTGGTTTTGTAAACAATTGTAAACAATCCTGTAAACAAATAAACCCCCTGATCTTTATTCAGTTCAAGTTTTCTTTCTGCACCATCTTTGAGTTTTTAAAGGTAACAAACATGTTTTGAAATTTATTTACCAGTAAAAATCATTAATCACTATTTATTATTTTTCAGAGATGATGAAGGAGTTTAAATAAGAGGAAAAAAAATCAACAGTTATGTGAATTCCACAGATTATTATATAAGGAAAATTCAAAACAACCCTGGTTCAAAGTTCCGACTATTTCAGACCAAAAAAAATTTTACCTAGAAATAGTCTCGAAAATGAAACAGAAAATTTGAATTTGAACTCAAATTTTCATACAATTTTAGTACTGAAAGAACCTGAATTTTTTATTCTAAAATTGTATGAAAATTCAAGTTCAAATTCAAAATTTATGTTTCATTTTCGAGACCATGTCTACACGGAAAAAAATAAATGTGACTGGTACTTATTCCGGACAGGACTGAGTCCTGTGCAGTGAAATTTTACATTTGCACAGGATTCAGCACTGTCTGGGCAGGGCTAGACCCTGTTCGGCTCAGCCGCAATTTCTGTAGCGATAGAGGCCAGCCCTGTCCAGACAGTACTGAGTTCTGCGCAAATGTACAATTTCATAGCACAGGACTCAGTCCTGCCCGGAACAGGTGCCAGTCGCATTTATTTTTTTTTCGTGTAGGTAAAATTTTTTTAGTCTGAAATAGTCGGAACTTTGAACCAGGGAATCTAATCTAATAATAATTCCAGGTTCGCTTTTGGGAGATCGGGGGTACGATCCCTCCGACCGGCCATTTTATCCAGGTTTTCGTGGTGTCCGGGACGTTAAGGCAAATACTGGAGTGGATTATCAAAAGTCGAGCCACGACTCGCACGTTTTAGGGCATTGACGTTATTCTATGTTAAAAAAATGATGTCTATTCGTATTGAGTTTATAAGTCTAATGTCGTCTTCGTCCCCCCCCCCCCCGTATACCGTAGAGGTCGAAACGGATGCAATGAGTTAGTTTTTCTAATAATAATTCCAATATTTATTGAAGAAATGCTGAAGTTGGCTCTAGCGCTAACTTCATGTATAAAACTGTAATAGAAAGGGAAGTTAGTTGCATCTTGCAAAGCTAACTTCAGCATTTTATCAACCATGAAATGAAGAATTTCGTTAGAAATGGATATTATCCCTGATAATCACCGTTTATGTAAATGATTCACATAAAATTTGAGTAAATGTAACCCCTCATCATAGTGCATTATTTACATAAATCGTTTACATCAAACAATTTTGTGTCGACATTAATAAACAAATGAAAAAAAATGATTTTTGGTTTTTCAAAACTTAGCAAATTCAAAAAATTTTGTTGGTTGTGTAAAATTTATGTAAATTATGCAGGACAATGCGGAGTTAGATTTGCATAAATTTTTTGTATAGCATTTATGTAAAATTTACACAAAATTTACATAAATCTGGCTATCAGGGATTTTAATAAACAAAACCATGCTCGAGAATCATACGAGTAAAAGATGATCTGAGAAAAAATTACGAATGTATTTGACATTTAAAATTGCGGGGAATTTAAATGATAGTATGGAAAAAGTATGTTATTTATGAAAAAGTATTTATGAAAAAGTATGTTATTTATGAAATATGTTCTTTCCAAAAATTGCCAAAAATTCGAAAAATGTAATGTTCTGATAAACATTTTATTAAAAACCGCTGTAATAACCTGTATTTTTAAGAATTATATTCAAAGATAATTCGCAAAATTGCATGAAGCGCGCGCGATATTGTCTGGTATTACAAATCATGAAAGCAACTAGAGGTAAAAGAATTCCAAAACAGTAAAGAATTCCAATCCAGTTTTGTGTTGCATGAAATAGATTTTGATTGATTGATTTTCATCAAAGGGACAGAAGAGAAAATAAACAAAGAAATTATGGCTTTCTCAAAAAGCCATAATTTGTAATTGTCGAAGTTTACGACACCCGTTGCACTGACTAGATAATCAAAGATGTCAAAAGCGTATCACCGCGCATTAGCAAAGGTGAGAATGACAATTAATCATAATTCAAAGCTATTCGATAAACAATGACTTTGAAGATAAACGGACATTCGAGACAATTTCCAACTTGTTGTATTTGCAATTTCAATTTTATAAACTTGCAAAATCTGTCTGCAAAAAAGAAGAAGAAAATCTTCAATTTAACTAATTTAATTCTTTACCCCTATTTAGCATTATCACCTTAAGATAATACTAGATAGTAATAAACCTAATAATTCTAGATTTCACCTCATCTTTGGAAATTCTGAGGATGAATTGAAAATGTCTCTGTAAGATTAAAAATAAAATAAATTAAGAAAAACTTTATTTTGGCCGTCTAACAAAAAATATAAGTTAATCGCACAGCTACGATGTACATGAAAGAACACCTTGATAATGAATTCTGAAATTGTAATAAACTTTTAAACACATGTGTACTGTACGAGTATATTAATGTCATTATTTTACAACAGACGTCATTGTTTCGCGATAACGCATTCCAATTGAATCTGCCTGTTTGTATTATTCAGAAAAATTTTTTACCAGTGATTTACAACTGTAGTTTACATCTAATTTATATTGCAACCTAAGAAAGAGAGCAGATAACAATTTTTCTTGTCAGGCGTTTTTGAGGACAGCAGTTTTTTTTCCTCCTGAATGTTAATGAATAATTTTTGTCTCAAAGTTTTGTGCTCTTTCAAATCCCTCCTCTCATTTTGATGTACCTCGCGTCGTCTCGTAAATTAAACATTAAGCTCTCATCGACTAATAAACTTTAAGAGACGTTTCCGCACATGGAGCAAAACGTGGACGGCGCTCTTCCGTATACCCGTTCAATTTCGTATGCAATGCAACAAGCCCGGCTTCATATGAAATAACGGCTCCAATTGCTCAGCCCATTGATGCCCCGTAATGAGTCCTTTTAAATCTAATATTAAATGAAAAAAAAAGAGAAAATTATCGCACAATTAACTGAAATCGTTAACAGATATGGATAAGATATATTGAAAAAAAGAAAAAAAAAAGACAATAGCGTGATAAACACATGCCTGTTATGTCACTCGAGCGCTAATTAAAGATCAGCATTTCAAGTTATAGAAAAAAGAGAACCAAATTCATGTACGACTATAAACAATGACTGTTTGTTCAGTCCTTGTAAAAAGAAAGACGTGTCGTATTTTCATAATTCTAAATTCGAGGTCATTGGATCAATCTTTGAGTATCAGTCGATCGAGGATGATTTGCAATATTTTCATTTAATCAATGAGAGAATAAAAGTTTAACTGTGTGATTGTTCTAGATCTAGTTTTTTATTTCAAATAGAAGAGAAGATAAAACATTCTTCAGATTCAATATAAGTTGCGCTCTATAAATATAAATAATTTTTGACAATATATTGTAGACAACGTTCGACCTGCAGACGGAAAGGCATCGAACCAAAATATTTTCTCCTTTTTTTACATATTTTTTAACATTCTTATAAACAATGAAAAAATGTCATTTTAAAAAATTTTTTCACGTGCTTCTATACACGAAAATTTACAATCTCACGTTTATTTCGCTTAATTCGCTTTGCTATCTTGAATAAATTCTTATTATTAAATAAATATTCTCCAACATATTATTATTTAAAAAATATTTTCTCGCAAAAAAAAACGAAACGTTACAGACATTTACTCTTCTAAAAAAATCGTAACTTCATTCTCAGAATGGCATCGCACCGCATGCTGTTTCAGCTCGGCTTCAATCTTGAACGCCCTCTTGCATTTTGTACAGGCGAACTTGCGCTGAACATTGGTTTTCAGGTGCATCACCTGATTGTGCCTGGCCAAATTGGCCTTCGAGCACAACTGTTTGTTACAAATCCCGCATTCCCAGAACGTCGCGCTCTTGTGAAGATCTTTATGTCTGCTCAGTTCCTCAAGGTCGGGGAAGATTTTGTCGCAAAGGTCACAGTCGAAGAGCGCCATCTTCCCATGCGTGGACTCGTGGTTCTTGAGTTTTGTGATCAGGACAAAACCCCTGCCGCAGATCTCACACTTCCAGACCTTGTCGTTATTGTTCGTCCTGACCGCAAGTTTCGGACCCAAACTCGTTTTTTGAACGTCGTCGATTCGCGGAAAGGGATTCTCCTTGTCAGGATCCGGCGTCGCGGTCAATTTGTGGGTCAAGGCGTGCTCCGTCCGGTGAGCCTTAGACGAGAAATTCTTCTGGCAAACGTTGCAGCTGTAATTCTTAGGTTTCTTCGGATGAGACTGGTTCCTGAGTTTCTTCGATATTTTTTCAATATTTTTCGACACCCTCAAGGAAGAATCAGGGTCGGTTGGGTTGGGTTTTCTTGCGGTGCTTTTTTCAGGGTGGCACATGGCCCTGTGGACCCTGAGACCGTTTTCTAGGTGAAAACTCTTGGTGCAGTCTTGGCAGTTGTACGGACAGGCCTCAGGGTGACGGTTGATGTGTGACCGGTACGACCTTTTGCTGGCCAACACCCGGTTACAGTAAGTGCAGGTGTAAGTTGGCGGTTCGACGAAAATTGTTCGTTTCGGGTCCATTTTTTTGGCTAGAACAAAAAAAAGTTGATTATTTATTACCATATTCAAACCATTACCAAACATTTTTCATTCCTTCACTTATTTTAATTTCGAATTATCATTTACATTCAACTCTTATTGGATTGACTATAAAAAAAATGAATTGTTAATTTCACGATGATTCGGACTTTTTCCGTCAATTTTTTGTGTTCGCTAGTGAATTCTTTTATCATTGTTCAAAATTTGTAAACAAAAAGAATGTTCATTTCCGGTTGACAATTATTATTGTACTCGAAAGGTCATGTTTTGTACTTACTCATTATAAGAAAAGTCTTCAAAAGTAGGTGATAAAAAGGTTATGTTTCCAGGTGGATTGTGTTTGTATGTTTGTAACAAAAATTGAGATCAACCGTTTGTCACGCTGCATGGACAAGAGGATACAAGACGCACTAAAATTGTATTTCGCTGCGTCACAGAAGAGGACGCTCCAATAGACATCCGAGACCCAATGTTTATGTTTTTATTGATAAGACGATTTGACCGCGGTAGGTGTGTATTTGTGGAACACACTAATACTGTCAAATATCGAAGACGTCAAAAAGAAATGTAAGCATTATAAGTGAGGTAAACAGAAGTCAAAAGTTCAAATAAAAGAAAACCAAGAAAAAACCTGTAAACAGATGAGGAAAATATGTATTTTGAGATGAAACGTGTTGGAAAACATTCGTGAGACGAATTGGAAGGTAAATATTTTCGGGCTTGGCAGTTTCGTTGAAATTTTGAATTCAAGGGCAAAAAAGGTAAAATAAAAGTTGAGGTTAATGCGTGTAAACAATCTTGTTTTGATGATTCGCAACTGCTGATAAACGCCACTTGACAGATCTAATTAATTTTTTATCTCAAGTGAATTTAATCAGATCTTATTCTGATTATCGAACAATTAGCAAAACAAAAATCGATCGATCGAATGAAAAGATTTGATCTCGATTTATCGAGAGATGTCCAATTTGGATCTTTTAAAACGTTTCCAACATGAATTTTTATGTATTGGCAGTTTGTTAGAATTTGTTTGTAACTTCTTTTGACTTTGCTATAAAGCTCGGCGTGCCCGTGACAATGCTCAGATGTAAATATTCATTCGGTTCCTTTACGTCATAATTCCCGAATGCAAAACAACCGTCGACAATATCGAATCTTTATATTTGTGTTAATTTGTGAATTCCAACGTTTTGCATGTATGCAAACATCCGTGCCAAATTTTCCATCGTGAAAAAATATTTATTTACGATTAAATATATACATTCCGTCATGTTTTTTTATATCTTTTATATCTTAAATGTTTTATCTTGCATCTTTTTTATATAAAATACATCTTTTTTTCATTCTTTTATTGGTAATCAAATAACCATCTTGATAATTAATTTGAATTTCAATCAGATAAAAAAAGGACTTTTTATGGAAAAAAATGTTGGATTTATAAAAATTGATACCCATTGTAGCTGCAATACAAAGATGTCAAGGTCGAGGGAAAAAAATTGTTCAAAGTTCAATCGCTGAATTTGATTGCAACGATGAATTATTTATGATTTTTAATTTGTATGATAAAATGTTTAATAATTCTTAATTTTTTGAATTTTGTTCAAGTATTGAATATACAATATTGAAGATGGGCAGAATATGTGAACCCATTGAACTGCGTGCAAAAATTATTTAGGTCACATCGAACGATCATTGAGCACACAAGATCTCTTTTGTTCAATCATCTTAAAATCAACGTTCTTTCTTTTTTTTTTAATTTTTTTTTTTCAATTTTGCATTATTTACTCATGAGCATTTTCACACGAAGGTCGCATTTACGTGAGAATGTTTTTTTTTACTAGTAACTTTTTTTTTCGGAGAGATGAAAGTACTGACATTGAAGATGTGAATGAGCATTCGAAGAAGTCACAAATATTGGAATTCACACGTGCACATAAAGACTACGAATTTTTTCCTTTCTGGCCAATTGTCACTTCACTATAAACATGAAAGTAAAACAGTGATTGGTTTTATTTTTCATCGCCAAAAAATTTTTGTTCATACAAGTTTGAAAAGTAAAAACAACAAGATTGAAACATTTGATTTGACTTTGAAATTTGTTTAATATTTAATATTTGATTGTTTTTCATTTTCAGCCTGAAGGATGAAATGGGAAAACGTATGATGCAATTTCCACTGAAAAATTCGCAGGACATATCCCAAACCATGCCGGACACACTCGGTTACAAGAGAAATCGTGCTCTCGTTCGGACATTGCATCACATGTTATGCGTATTACGTGATTAATTCCTTCTCACTTCAAGTAGTACAACCATCTCCATAACATCGGTAATGTATTATTGTAATTTATTCAACTAACAAATTATAATTATCAACTTATCTTATACCTTATTTTCAGATTGCACATCACGCCTATTGTCATATCCCACACGGAAAAAAATATAGCATATATTTTATATACTTAAAATATATTCGTATATATTCTACATATATCTCATTTATAAATTATTTATAAAGCGGCAATAACTTATATAAATTTAATATGAAATAAATTTTATCGAAAAAATATACATTAAGGTAGTTGTACGTATTATCGACACCTGCTTCTAATATCGACATTTTCATTGATTATATTATAAAAATAAACGTAGGAGTTTTTAGAATATTTCTTAAGTGTATGATAGAAGCTTACTAACTACTTGTTCGAAACAAATGAAAATCATTTTAATTAATTTTAACAATTTTTCCACATGAATTTTGAAAACAAAGTGTCGATAATTGGTGCAGATGTCGGAAATAGGTACAACTACCTTATTTATATAATAAATATAAATTCGACATATATTTGTACGTATATTTTGGTCCCTGTGGGATACCTCCATGTCAACCATCAAGAATGAATTTTCTAAACCAAAAAAAGAAGCTGAAAAATTGTTTTTACGGGATGCGCAAATTTTTTATCCAAAATTGAAAAACATCCAGTTGAGAATCAAAGTCGTATAAAAAACTAACTCTTCTAAAACCATTGCAAACATCAACCATCAAAGTGGAATTTCCAGAAGTGTTTTCCCAGAGATCTATTGATTTTGTCATTTATCAGATGCAACACACATAAAATCGTACAATCAAATCGAAGGAAAAAAACTTTTTTTCATTCCTTAAAAAGTTGGTGCAACGAACTAGCGAATTTCAAAATAAACTTGCAAAATAGGATGAGGCTGAAATAATCCAGACGGACAATAATATATTCTCAAATATATTTGAAATATATTTTATATAAATTGAATATGTATTTATATATCTGGTGTATGTCATTTATATTTCGAATATAAAGCGGCAAGATCTTATATAAAATTAATATAAATGTAATATAAAAAATATATAAAAAATAAAAATATATTTTGACTTATATTTTTGTCCGTGTGGAAAACTGGTTTCCCCAGGTTGAAAATAATTTTGAAAATTAAAGTAAAGTGGTAACTGAGATTTGTGCAAGATATTTTTTTTAATGAAAATAAAAAGAAAAAATGTGATTGAAGAAAAAACAAAATGAAACGTCGCAGTGACAATCTGAGGCTGGATTTTAAATCATCAATTCTTAAGCGAAGAAGAAAAAGCGTGTCGCGTAACAGGCTCAAGGGTTATGCAAGTTGTGGGACCAGCCGCGGTCAGCGAAAGTGATCCTGCCGCTTTGAATGACCGCGGATGTTGGGCCACTCCATTTTCCTATCGCTCTGATGGAATTCCCACATACCACGGTCGGCTTGGCCAATAGCGCGCCGCGTCCCTTCGGCCATTCATATCTTCCTCATTACCCGATACATTTTCCTTTTCATATACACAAGTCAGTCGAATTATTCATGACGTGCCTTTCCATTAGACAAATGTGTGAAATACTTTCTCGTCACACCCAAGATTACATCTTCACAATCCCCGGACACAGGTCTCAATTTTCAGTTTCAAAAGTCATCCTGAGATTTCATTCATGTTTCCATTTGGTTCCTAAATTTTTTTTTCGTTCTTACGATGAATCGCGTTGGTTCTGTTAATCATTTTTGTACAATTATAATTTTATTGTGGCTGGCGAAGTTTCTCTAATTTTTGTTCAGACTTGAAGGCCGGGAAAAGGTTTATCATTTTTGTTTAATTATTTTTTCTAATTATGGGATTGTATGAAACGTTATTAATCAAAATTTTTCTAGCTCGTTTCTTTTTTTTTCTTTTCCTTTTTTCTTTTTGGTTTGACTTTTGTTTTTTTCTTCAATCATGTTTATGTAAGAGTTGGATAAATTAAAAATTAATTTTGCACGAATTCTTTCGATTTCAAATGTTTCTCTGATTACTGTATTGCTACGAGGTAATTATGTAATTTGAATATATTGCGTCACTTATACGAACCATAGTTATTTACACTTTATTATTGATCGTGTAAAATAAGTGAACAGATAGTGTATTTACAGTGAATTTAGTGTATTTACAGTTTGAAAATCATTCGTAATTTTTAATTTCCTCAAATTGAAACGTTCACTTGGATACTTTTAAATTCATTTATTTAAAATTCTTCAACTTTTTCTTCATAATTCAATTTTTGTTAAATATTTGAATTTAAAATTTAATTGATTTTGCAAAAACTTCCGTATCATCTCAACAGAAAATATTTGGTTTGTTTAGAAAATTAAAAAACAAAAAACAAAATGTCCATTGCATTTTTTTTTTTTTCGATAAAGTTAATATCTCGTTTGCTTTTGTATTGAAGTGAAAAGTGAAGAAAACGTGCGAAAATCAAGGCAAAAAAGATGTCGCACGGTGTTTCTCCCAGAAACCAAGGTCTGGTTGCGTAAAACAACTCATCCACATATAAATTATGGAAATTTCGTTTCAGATACGTCAACTGCATGAATTCAACCGAGTTCACATTCGCATTCCGAATATCCGAATCATGTTTTACGTGGAAACTTTTTTTTTCACGATTCACGTCAAGATTACTACATTTTTTAATTCATCCAAAAAAGTAACCGAAAAAAAAAAAGTAGATCAAATTAATTTTTGACACAGAAAATTTGATATATTTCATCGGATATTAATTTTTGTTCGATTAAGATGTCATGATCTTACTTCGTTAATTTGTTTGTTTTTTAATAAATCGGGAATTGATGTTTAATTAATTGCATTACATTTTCGGATGTTGATGGGATTCGAATTGCATCAGGTATCATATTGACGGAATTGGTAATCCCTGGCACCAGCGGTTTGCTTGCCATAGCGTCATACTTTCACGCAAGTCTGGTCACTTTCACTATTGAAAATTATCTTTGTCCAAGCACTTCTTGTCCTAAGTCACATAACTGTTAAAGGACCGTCATAAGTTGTTGCTTGTCCACTTACTTAATATGCAATTAACGCATTACGTTAAATTCGTAATTTGCCTAGATAAATGCATAGACGAATTTCTATACTTGGGCTGTGTTTTGTTGACGTAATACTTCAACTTTTCTTAGAATATAATTTGTCCGCCAAAATCTACTGACCGCATTTCTTCAGAATAAATGTTTTCATTTTTTTTTTTTTTTTTTTTTAATTTCTGTCTCAGTTGCAAAATGTCGCGATAATTCATTGAAATTATTATTTATGAACAATTTTAGTAAATTATATTATACAGAAATTCTCAAACGAAATTGAGCAAGATAGTGAGTGGAAAAAATGTTTGGTGATAATATATATGATAATCAAAAAATTTCACGGTGTCGATAAAATTTTATATTCAAAGAAATTTATCATCTTGAAAGAAGTACTGGAAAACAGACGAGCCACCGGGAGGCCATCTAGGATTCTAGAAGTGGAGGTCAGATGCAATATTGAACATTTTCCTTTGCCACCAACCAGCCAGTTTACAGAGATCTTGGTTAGTTGAATTTTTATTTTGTTGTTAAAGTTGTGCTTCGGGTTTGAGTGAATTTACGTCCGTCTGTTGCCCGTAAACCGGTCATTGAAAATTGAACAAATTTGTGTCCTTCAAATTTGAGTATCTTGGCGAGTGGTGTGAGGGTAATAATACTCCATGCTCGTATTTAGGAGGTCGGGTACTCATAAAATCTCCCCGCAATACGTACTTGAAAAAAGTGGTCTCAGTTTTCTGACAACAAAAATATATTAAAATTTTTTATGAAATTAAAAAATGAATAAAGAGTTGACAATTAATAATAATGATTAATAATGTTAAGTGTGTTCAGTTGAATAAGAAAAAAAAAACAGTTTACCATTTTTAATACTTTGAAAAATTTTAAGTCATACAATTTTCATGTAGTAATAAATTGTAATATGAAAAATGTCAAAATAAAATTTTAAGTATGAAAAAAAAGGATGAAATTCAAATTAATGCGAACATTTTTATTGCTTTTTTGTTGCGAATAAAAATTTAATGAAGTTTCTGAATGTTTATTAATTTTTTTTATACAATTTAGTTAGTACAGTATAGTTAAAAGGTGATCAGAAATAGGTGGATGTGATTGAATTGTAAAATGTATTAAATTAAACTGTATCCTGCGAGATATTATACAAGGAAAAAAATTAAGTTAATTTTACTTGCCGATGCAAGGAAAAATCACATAAATTTATTCAGCAAGTAAATTTTTCCTTTGTAAATTTTATTATACTTGAAAAGTATAGGAAAAATACGCCCCCTTTTAAAATTTTCCGCAGGTTGTATAACTTAAAAAGAAAAAAAAAGAAAAAAAATTTGAGAAAAACTTTTGTAGAATTTTTTTTTATTATTTTAAATTTTATTTTTAATTCGATATATTTTGTCGGTACGTCAGCGCTCTTTTCAATAGTTTGTAACGGAGCATAGAACGCCATCTATTAAACAACAATTACAATTAATCGACTTAGCTTTTAGTCGATAATAATATTAAAATTATAACAATATACAAAAGTTAAACTAAATTTTTGCAATTCGTACAAACTTTGTTTACAAAATAAAAAACTTTTTATTGCAAATTTTGATAGCTTGAAGTCTCTTCTTTCAGATAATGTAATCAAAATTTTGATTATCAAAAATAACAAATGTCAAAGAAACCCGAATTTTAATCGTTGTGTTGTGTTGATGTACAAATGAAACTTTAAATCGATTTTTCTCTGAAACTTTTTTGTTAATTTTTCGAACTTCAAAAGAGTTCCGGTACCGCAATTCTCAATTTTGATGTTTTTTTTAAGTGCGCAGAATTTTGAAACGAAAAAAATTGTCAGACAGAATTTTGAATAAACAATTTCTTCAAAAGTTATTAACAATAATTTAAAAATAAATGCCGATTCAGTTCCTTTTTCGAGGTCGCCGTACAAAAACAAGTGTAACTTTGTCAAAACAAATAAAATAGAAAATCTGTCATTGAAAATTACGAAATTTAGCTATTTCATAGGAGGGTATCTTTAAACAAGCTTTTTCTAATTTGTCATAATAAAAAAAATCAAATTAGTGATTTTCGCAAAATGTTTTGAAAAAACGAATAAAAGCAGAGTAATGAGTAAATAATTTTATACTCCTGAAAAAAAGTATATTGTACAATATTTTTTATTAACATATTAAATAAGATTGAATTTTCTTGGTAACAGTTACAATGCCGGTGTTCATCAATCTTTTTATAAAAATAAACATTCGGAGTGTGCAAAAATATGTTGTAATTTTTGTTTAACAGTCGGTCACTGGTTCACCTTGCATATTTCTATTAGGTAAAACATCAGTTATTAATCAATTCATTGTATATATTATATTATATTTATATTTACATTGACACTGTAAAATTATATCATATCGCCCATCATAACACCCATCATAAATAAATACCATTCTTAAAACACAGATAAAAAATTAAACATAAGGATGCAAATGCTTGCTAAACGCAAACTTCTATATTTACAAAAAACTATCCACTGAAATTGTTATGCTTGAACAACAGAACGTATAATATTAGAAAAAAAATTAGCAGATTGAATGCAATTCAACGATGACACGGAGAACTTATAAATAAAAATAATCATACAAGCTTCTCTTCTTGCACACTTTGGTTCTTCGAATCAGAGTCCCATCCTCGAATCACATTTGTAGATAATAAAAACAGTCTTCAATTCTGCTAGAATGATTGAACTAGAATGCTTGGATTTGAGCTTTAGTGAAAGATTCGTCAGAGTTTCTTCAAAGTCTATTATCACTTTTGACTAGACAGAATTGAAAGAAATTTAATAGAATCCTGTGTATACTTGAGTTCACAGTGAACTTTTGGCACCTGATCGGTATCAATAACATCTAAAACGAAGACCCAGACGGTCGTTGTCACTTTTCGTTTTCGTATTTTCGGTTCTGCGACTGGTTGTCGATGAACACTCGGTTTCTCAGACCGTTGTCAGAGATGTACCCTGTCGTCATCTTGTACTGGCTCGGATACGAGGAATCATTCTTCTGTCCAACATTTTGACTCTGCGCATACTTTTCTTCGAGTTGTGACTTTGTGGATTTGTTGTTCATTTTGTTTTTCTTTCTGTAGACTTCGTCGTAAAATTCTTTGAAGAGGAAGAAGAATATCACTGAGTGTACCCCAATCAGCCACACGAACGACTGAGGATAATCGCATTCGATGAAGAAGAGTTGGAAGGAATGGATTGATATGAGAACGAATTGGACCATCTGTAGAGTAGTCAAGTATTTCTTCCACCAGAGGTATGGTTGAATCTTGGGTCCCATGGCTGCTAGGAGGTAGTAGGTGTACATGACGATGTGGACGAAGCAGTTGAGAAGACCAAAGAAAGTGGAATGACCGCCTGAAATTCATCAAATCATCATTATCCATAGGTAAATATCATATCTATCAGTCATTAAAATTCAATTGGAAAATATCAGAATTTGGGTCCGCGACATTTGGGCGCCAAAAAGTTTATTGCCGCGACATATTTTTTACTGTGTATCAGGAGGGGGGCGAGTCTGGACCCACCCCCCAAAAAATAACCAAAATGTCAAAGAATTTGGTTCCGGCGTCTAAATATCTCAAATAGTATATTATAGCCGAGGGCGCCACCGGCGCCCGAGACACGTACGACGTTTTACGCACTCGAAAAACAAAACACATTTTTCTTTTCTCGATGCATAAAGCACTGTACGCACTCGGAATAAACTAGATTTATGTTGGCAGCCCGTAGGGCTGCCAACATAAACCTAGTTTATTTCTCCGTGCGTAATGTACTATTACGCGTCAGATCAGAGGGTCGTAAGTGGAACTGACGCGTAAATTAAATTACAGTAAACTCTTTGGCTACCTTACAATCGGCTATCTAAAAATAAGGGGTCATAATGTTCAATCCATAATGTCCAAACATTCTTATGGCCAATGACTGCGATGTCAAATCTATTCTAATTCCAAATTCAAATTCCAAATTTACTGACACATTCCTCCAGCTAGATGGAGGACAGCCGATCCGCAAGAGAACAAACAAACAAAGAGACGATCTTCAATGTGGTTTATGATTATGATAATTACAAGACGCAAAAAGACATTGTAAAATACTTGCGTACTCTTGGCCACTACATAAATATGTAGAAATTGAGAAACAATTCTCTTGTTTATTTGAATCTTTATTTGTATCTCTTATTTATATTTTGGATATAAAGACATTTTGGGCATCGCAGTTATTGGACATTGTATTGGACATCGTTCCTTGGACATTACGGCGATTCCACTCGGCTATCTTACACTTTCCCTCGTGTCGTTTATCCCTACTCCTAACTAACATAACCAAACTTTTTGCGGCGCACACTGTGAAAAATACACTTGTCAATGTCAATAACGATTAGCGAACAGCTCTTTTTAAATAAAAATCATCGAATACGTGATAAATTAATCGTTCGTATTTGTTTTTGGATTTTGTTTACATTTTGCACAGCTCGGCGAGCCACGAGTGTGCCGTGGTGGGGGATATGCTACTTCTCCTACATTCGTTAGATAGCCGCGTGGCCGCCGACATTGTCTTCGTAAAATAGCCAAGAGTTTACTGTAGTTAAAGCAGTCAAATATTTTTGTCTGCTAAATATGTTGAATTTTGTATAATTGTTTTCTAATTGTTTTGTTTCAATCTGTTTCAGGAATTTTTATATATCTTACCAGGCGAAAATTTTATTCCGAACCAACAGGACATAGGCATTACTCCATGATGGATCACGTGCAAATTAGAAATATGATCATTTTTCTTCCTCAAGACCATGAAAAAAGTATCTGAAAATTCAATGAACTTTGTGATGTAGTACCAGTAGCATCCCCTTGCCATCCTCAATGCTTTAGGACTATTTGAATAGTCCACCGGTTGGCATCTGAAAGAGTAATCGTTCCACCATCCAGCAGCTAAAGCCTGAAATCAAAACATCGGTTGTATAATCCATCAATAAAATCTAAGTTGTACATCATTTTGAATCGTTTGATATTTATATATAAGTTTAATGTTGTATTCATGTTATTGTAACAAATATGTTTGTGATATTAATTTTTCTTTAATTTCAAATCGCAATAAATTTGGAATATATTCAAAATAAATAACAAACGACGTTCAAAACTGAGAAAGTTTTAAAAAACAATTGAATGTTAAATAATTATTTATGAAATTTGGCGAATTTATTAAAATCATTATTGTAATCATTTATTTGGGATATACGTTATCCCACCCATAATTGTCAAATTTTTCGTTTATTTAAATGTACATTTTATTGTAAATTGCCACTGGGATATACTATTATTAATATTCAAAGTATGAACATTTTTCATGATATTGATATTATTTTTTGATAGTTTCATAAAAATTAAATGATTTTTAATTGTTTTGATTAATGTTTTCATACTTATTTTGTATTTTTTTCATAAAAAAGTATAGAAACTTGTTATGAGAAAAATTTCCAGTGTTAATTTCAAAATTTGTCGCAACTTTGTCGCAAGATAACGACTTCAATGTTAGAAATAATTATTTTCACGAAAAAATGATCTTGAAAAAATCTCTAAAAATCCACAGTGTACTTTACAGTAATTTACAATTAATTACTTTGTAAATTTATTTACGTCTCGAAGTTAAAAACCTTATTTTTACTTACTTCGTAGAACAAATACGTCGACACACAGACTTGAAAGAAATTGTATACAATCATAGTCTTCTTTAGGTCGAACGGTTTGCGATTTTCCATCAACTTGGGTCCAAGAACTTTGACGAAGTAGACGTAAGAGAGACATATCAGCAGGGTGGGTAACGGTTCATCCATCAAAAACCAATCCTTTACCCTGGGGTCTCCATTTTTGTCGAAGAAATCGTGGTAATTATCGTATATGTTTCTGATGACATACGCCATCTAAAAACGCAAAAGAAGAAAAATCATCAACTGATGCACAATTATAAATTTTCGTTTACATGCAATATACGTAATATAACGTTTTCATTTTCAACGATTGACATGTTTTCATCTATTTATTAACCCGAGAGTGGTCGCGTGCTTTTCGGATGTCTTTGTCTAACAGCAAAAATCCTACTCGGTTATCTTTTTCTTGGCGGCGAAATGACTGCGGGCACGACTACTCCCGGGTTTAAGTGTTATGTAATTGTTAGACGATTCAAAACCGTTCGCAGCGCATCGACATAAGAAGTTGTTCCGTATTAGCACATGTCATTAAACCTTCTTTCAAAGCCAATTTGAGAACCCTCGACATCAAGCATGACCACAAATCCGATCATCAGCATTTCCTTTCGGTCATGCTCGCACTTTGGATTCCTATTTGCGGTCTAAAAGGTTGTCCTTTCACTGAGCGCGATTTTCTAGAACGTTCTTGTGAAGGACGCGACACAAGTACAGATGATTACGAATCACTGTCCTGTCATACCTTTTTATTTTGGATATACCATACTAATATAATAATTAATTCGAAGCTCAGTCTTAAAATGTTCCAAGTTATTTGAATTATTTCTCTAACAAACCAATCGCGATGTCTGAATGTTGCCATTTATCATGTTTAACCACTGTTTATTTAGTTAATTAGTTTCATTGACCTCGTTAATCATAAACATTAAAAATGATGCAACGCAGTGGATATTACATCAAAGAAAAAGAAAACCGACTGTTGAAAAGATTTAAAAGGAAACGTTCAGTAATCGTTACAAAGACAATGCGATCTAGGGATATTTTAATTGAATTTTCTATAAATACGGCCGATTTTGTGTCGAAATTTACTCTGTCTAAGATAAAAAATATCAACATAAGCAATAAAATTTATACTCTTGTGTAATATCGTTTCCGACATTTTAATTCAACGTTCGTTTGAACAAAACGTGTCTTTCAATTAACAATATGATATATTATATCTCTGGCTGTGAGGAAAAACCAGTTAAGTGCTTTTTTTTGCATCTAAGTTAAAAACATATTTTACTTCTATAAGACGACCTCAATATATTGTTGGTATGGGGATCAAAACATTATTCAGAACTCTAATTTAGTTTAAAATAAAAAATGAAAGTTTTATTTTGTTAATGTTTTCAATTGGTAGTTAACTGATTTTTCCACAAAGCCACAGATATATACAAACAGAAACAGCTAAAAATCTCAATTTGGAATTGAATCATTATTTCAGATTCAATGTATACAGTGCTTCATAGCTGGTGTTGATCAGTATTATGTATCAAAATCATCATACGTTGACATTTTGACCGCAAATCATTTATTAAAATTCACCTGCTCCGAATTCTATCGATTTCAATTGCAAAAATGTTAAAAATGATTTGATTTTTTTTTTATTTTAAGGCAACAACGTAGATAACGTGTTTACCAAAGTGAAAAGTGTTTTGAACAGAATAGACAAATCTATTCTTATATAAAAAAGTTTTAAAAAATGTTTCCTAACTAGATGTATTATTTCACTGTCACTGCGTTGATAAAAATAATAATCTGAATGAAGATGTCAAGTATAATCTTCGTTTTGTATTTGAACTTTCCCGAAGACCACATTGAATACGAAAAATAAATTTTTTAAGTTATGGGACACAAGCCACTCAATTATATATTCTAAATCTTCCCAATCCTTTTTCTTTTGTTTATATACGTCAACTCATCTTAAATTCCATCCAGACTGAGTCTGAGTTTTTGTTACCCTTTTTTCTATTCTAAAATCTTCAAAAATTGCTATTCAAACTATAACACTAGAATTCCTAATTTTTTGGTACCTTGTGCTTATTTTATTTTTGCAATTGATAAACAAAGATTATTCTTTGATAATTTGTATTGTTTATAATCATTTCGTCGTGTTCAATTAGGTTTACACGAACTTCATTTCTTTGTTTAATATGTTAAATGAAGTTGACATTTGCAAACAAATGATGCTGCATTGAATATCAAATTTGACTGTTCGTATACAAGAAAGACATCACGTTAAATACCTTTTACGAATTAAAAGTTTATTGGCCCCTTTTTTAATCAACCGATGAAGCTATTCTTAGATCCGAATCCCAAATTTAATTAATGCAACCTGTATGGCGATCATAATTCATTGTTACATTTAATTTCTTACGTGGGGTATCGTTATCATAACTTTTTTCCCTTACTTTTTGCCATAAGCAATGCACAGATTCGTTTGCAATAATTGCAATGGCCTTGCAATTATGAATGAAATTAATAAATGAACGGTTGGTCAAAGAAATATGATTTCAAGGATTGAGACAAAAAAAATGGCGCAATTCATATACATAGTTGATCGGAAAATCTAAATCAGGAAATTTTCATAATCAGTTAAGAAAGTAATAACCGTAATAATATACTATGGACTAGGTTTTTTAAAACAAAAAAATACTTTAAGGAACTTTATTCATTTGAGTAACAATCAAAATCATGTAAATAGTAATTTTGTAATTAATAAATTTTGATTACTTAACTACTTTAACGAAAACAGAGATCGTATGAATTTTAATTTATGAACAAATGGAGTGATTGTGATTGTATTATTTCTTAATTCATTTTCAATTAGACATACATCTAATAATAAGAAATTTTCCAATTTAAATTTTTGTAGACAAAAAGAATTGTATTTTTCAAAAAAGTCAAATTCGAATGTCACAATTACTCCAACTGCCCATATATTGAATAAAAGTAATGACAATTATATATAATAGATTGTATATTTTAGATATTAATTATGTATTATAAAAACTAATGGTATATAATTTTCGATTTGTAACATTTGTCAACAGTCAAAGTTTTACGTAACATAAAAACCGTACAGCCTATCCGAATTTGAGCTTAAACTTGACTCACCGCACACTATATAAGAATTTCTGCATGCTTAATCGATCAAAAACGAGTTATCTCGAAGAAGATGTTGAAATCGTTACTAAATCGTCACATATCCGGTCCCTGACAAAATCGACAAACCTACCATGAAAAATATTACAGAAATAAGGTTGTTGTACGTATTATCGACACCTGCGCCTATTATCGTCAATTTCATTGACTATATTATAAAAATACATGTAAGAGTTCTTAGAATATTTTTATATTCTAAGTTCTAACAAATGAAAATCCTTTCAATTAATTTTTACAATTTTTTCACATGAATTTTGAAAACAAAGTGTCGATAATTGGTGCAGATGTCGAAAATAGGTACCAGTACCTTATTGGTCATTCATAATTCTTAAGAAAAAAAATTTTTGAAAAATGCTGAACAGGCTAAAGTTTCCAGACACAGTTTTGTTTTTGTAATTGAAAATGAATCACTCAGTAGACTACATGGAAAGATTTCCAAGTCCAATTTATTTGTCATAGAATGTTTGAACAAACAAGAAATTGTATTACAGTTGCAATATAATTTGTTATCGTTTGGGCAATGTTATTCAAAATAACCCGATCGTTCACCTGCGAGTACAATTTAAAGTTCAAGTTCAATGTTGAATCGACATCAGTCTCATCGAATAAAAGATCTGCAGCGTCACCAACCGGTTACCTATTTCAGTGGCTTCCATTAATTTATATCAAGGAATGCAAGACACAAAATCATTTTTTCAATTGTTGTAATAAAAATAAAGAAAACATAAAAACAAAACAAAGACAAAAAATGTGAGAAAACTTTTCACTGGTTGACCAAACGAATTTAACCCGTTTAGTCGAATGCACAATTTTTTGATTTTCTGAACAAAGGAATGAATGAAATTTTTCGGCAATAATCCAGTGTCGAGTTTAGTTTTTCAAGTGTTTTATCAACCGACTTTTCCGTTGCTTTTAATTTGACGAGGTGAAACTCACGTTGAATTTTGGTCCAATCGCGGGCCCTATTTAGCGAGCGATCCCGTATCGCACTGTTCACTAACTGAAACCCGAGAAACGCCGCCAGGTCTTATATATCACCTAAGAGCGCGCGCTTCCGAACGTCGCTCTCTGTTTCTCTTGATTTTTTGACTACTTTTTTCTCACTCGCTTTTACAACTGTGCTGAGGTGACACCAAACCGATGTCAATACCTTTTATACGGTCTTGTTTTTTTTTTTTCATCGGCTCTTTGTAACCACTAATAAACCGCGGTCAGAGACACCACGTGCGAATTCCTTATTACGATTGTTGTGACAGATTTGATTTCCAAGTTTTCCTGTCACGCTAACGCGGAATCGTATTTTAATTTTCAATTGTTTAATATTGTCTTGAATTAGTCAAGATCAGAAAAAGTTGAAACAAATATATATAAGGTGATTTATTTATTTGTTTTTTTTTATTTTTTTTTATTTTTTTTTTTTTTTTTTATAAGAAGATTATAAAATTTTCATCCTCCTTCACCGCGGCACGTTATTTTATTCACGGAAATTCAATACGATTTGGATACACTTATAAGAGAAAGTCCAAAGTCTTTTTAAAAGTTCAGAATTTACCTTTATAAATATTAAATCCATACTGATTCTTACAATTTGAATTTGAAATATCGCTGTTGCCGCAAACAAATTAAAATCCAAATTTTATCGTATCTTTGATAGTTGCAGTGGCATCGTTTGTTTATTGTTTATTTTTTTTTTTTCAATTATGCTGAATTTCATTTCCAAAATAATTTGGAAGTAAACAAGTTTTTAAGAAATTAGTACAAAATTAGTAAACGAAAACTTTTTTTTGAAAACGTTCGTGTTTGTGAATTTGTAAAAGATTCAACCGAATTTGAAAAGTTCGGTTACGAGATTTAGCAATCATTTTGTTTGACGACAAAACATCCTTCTATTATTTAAAGCCGAATAGTGTTGCGCACATGCCATAATTAAGTCAAGAGAAATCATAATAGCGAAGGGTCCATTGATAGTCGAAACTTTCTCTCTCTAAATACCAAAAGATGAAAATTAAATCGATTAAAATTTAAGAAAATGTTCAGTGAGATACATGGAGTCTTACGGATGTCAACCTAATTTATTAGGTTGCACATGATTCTGGAATTAGAATTCGATGAAAATTTAATATGACGTAAGAAAAAGCATAATTAGCTGTGCAAAAATGAATATTTTTTTTAAGGTTGTGGTACCTATTTTCGACAAAATTCATGTGAAAAAATTGTGAAAATTAATTGAAAGGATTTTCATTTGTTTCGAACAAGTAGTTAATAAGCTTCTATCATACACTTAAAAAATATTCTGAGAACTCTTACATGTATTTTTATAATATAGTCAATGAAAATGTCGATAATAGGCGCAAGTGTCGATAAATACGTACAACAACCTTATCTCATAAAACATTCATTATCAAACTTTTTTTAATGAATAAATCTGGAATCAATTTAGATCCAGAATTATGAAAATTATGAAAAAGAATAATTTTGCGCAGCTCAAAACTCAAATAAATTATTAACGTGTGCTTCGCTCGAAAGTTTGCTCAAAATTATATATAGTGAATGACGATAAGTAGACAATAAGGCGGTTATTTTTAGACGTTTCATGAAAACTGCTGACATTCCTTTTTCGCTCTCAGACAGAGGTGAAGAAATGATTAATTACTTAACCTGATTTGTTACTGATTTTGGTCTATACGTCGGGATCATCCTATTGAATGAAATAAAAAGCGAATGGCTGACCCCGTATACCAACCGGCTGAGCGTTCAAATTTGTGCGTTGCATTATTGCATACAAGTTCGTCTTTTTATTGATGCTCGCGGTGTCATGGAAATAAACAGTACATCCTGGATCAACTCGAATTTAAAAACAACTATTCAATTCAATTATATAGTGCATGCAGTTTTGTTTTTCCACTAATGCGTTTTGTCATACAGTGACGCCAAACGACGCGATTCGTATTAAAAAAAAACAGCTGTTTTAATCGGCGCTTTGGGTTTTTAGTGTGTTTTTATGCGCATGCTACCAGGGAGATATTCCAATCAGAAAAAAGTAATCAATATTAAATATATACACGAAATTCACCTAATTAGTTGTAAAATTCCGAGCGCGGTGGTTTTTGTTGCAAATATTTTTTCGAAAAATTGTTTATAAAATGCACCTTTTTTGAAAAACTAAGTTGTATTAGTTTTTTTTTTTTTTTGATATTGGAATATCGAATTTTAGATATTCAAAAAATTCAGATATTATTATTATTATTAATTATTATACATTTTTTAAAGTGGATTAAATTTGCAAGATTCATTTAAAAATTGGTAACTTTCATATAAGATTTGCACTTATTGCCCAATTGCATATTTGAGACACTTGGAACCCGAGACACAGAAGCATAATGTAAATTAACACCGAATTAATTTGTGTCTGAATTTAGAAATTCACATGTATTTTAGAACTTCAGAAACAAATTGCAAGACTTATTAATTTTTTATTAATTAATTCATTTCGTTAGAATTCGCACTTCTGGGAACAGACAACATTCAAAAGTTGGAAACTGCAAATTGAAAAATCTACAAAACAAGCCGTACAATTAAAAGTTAAAATAACAACTTTTTTTGTTACTAAACAAGATTAATCAATTAAAGATGGATCACTTCTAAAAATTTTCCTTCAAGAGATACATAACTGGGCAACATTATTAAGTCGTATATTGCATCATAATTATGGATCATTTACTGCAAAAAAATGATTTAGAGAAAAAAATCATTTTTGTAGTCACTTTTCGAACGTTCCAAAATGTTCTCCGTATTAAGATAGGAAAACATTTTAAGATGTTTAAGAAGTGACTACAAAAACGGTTTTAGTAAGACATTCTTTTTTGCTTTATTAATGCAACAATTTTTGTTATCAACATCCAACGTTTTCATAAAAGCAAAGATTTGTTCTGGAAGAACATCAAGATGAGAGCTAATTAGATTGCACAATTTTTTCTCCAGCATGATGCGATGAACTTGTAAACTATAATTTTTACAAGAAGAAAAGAAAGTAACAACAACCTGTCCTGCGCGCCTGCATCGCTTAGTCGCCGCGTTGGCTGTAATTGCAGCCGGAAAATAATTATGTCATAAGTATGTTGTACAAATGAATCGGTCCACGACCGAGTCTAGGACATTTCTAGCATCCAGCAGAGTTACGAAAACGCAAACTTCACCTGCTTCTAGAAAAATCGAATACCAGTGTCAATGTATAAAAATCAAATAACTCATGTTGTCAATTATTTATCCCCTTTTAGTTTCATCTTTGTAAACATTCTTTTCTCAAACAAAAAATTACAAATTTAAAAAACATTAGTTTAAATTGAAAACGATATTAAACAAATGAAATTATTATGGATGTACAATAACTATGATTCAGAGACTAAACGAGTGAAATTTTATTATAATGAATAATTGAACATTTGCATTGCATGTTACATCATTTGAGAAGCGATAAAAATTAATTGAAACTTGACCGCATCTCTTTTATTGGTGAAGTTTTTAAATAACCTGCGATTTAAATTTGAGACAAATTTTTGGTTGCGTTTGTTTTTATACAACAAATGTAAAGTTTTTAAAACTTTAAAAATATTACAATCTTATTCGCTATTATTTCATGTCCCGATTTTTGTACAGAATTACGATATCACGTCTAATGAGTGACTGAATTATTAAGGTTTGATATCTACATTGTATTTCAGATCTTCTCTAATATAACGTGACCATTGTGCGACATATATGTAAAACAATTTTAAAAAAACGATTTTGCAATTCGTCGAAAGAAGGAAGGATTTTGCAATTCTGTGGCCAAATCATTTTCAATTTCAGATTTTTGTACACGTGTAGTACCAATAGATGTTTATACTTTTTTCATTCCTATGGATGAAAATGTAAAAAAGTATTTTTCAAACTGAAAAGAATCACCAAGAATCATCGAGAATTCACCTATAACTACAAAACTCAAATACTTTTCTCGATTTTTATATTTGCACAATCATTTATCGAATTTTTCTTTGCAGTAACGTCCTTGAAATAATATGAATTTTTAATACCTGATATCATTATTTTTTGTAAAATAAAATTTATTACAAAATTTAAATCGCAAATGAAATATCTCATCTGCATTTGTTACCATTTGTTTGTTTTCTTCATTGTAATAATTATATACCCTGCCAGAAAAATCATTTTATTGTCTCTCGTCACAATTAATTGACCAATTTTAATAATATTTATTTATGACTTTATAGTTTATTTAAATGTGCATTCTTTTCATCGGTTATCAAAATAATTTGCAAAATTTCAAGTGTCTTTTCGGGACATGAAAATGGTCTATTATTTTATGGTTATTTAAATTTTAAAAGATTCAAATTGCGATGATATTAATTTTATTAAATTTTTTTTATTAAAATTATTAGTTTTGTCAATAATAATGCGAGATATAAAATTTGAATTTTCGCGCTCTTAGTGTGCGTTCTCGGTACTTCCTGTCGTCAAAATGTGTCATCTGTGGCCAACTTCAAGGTGTATTTTACCGCGGCATTGACGCGCACTCAACTAACGTAGGTTATAATTTTTCCTGCTTTATTTAGAAATAATATATAAACATCTTTAATGTTGTAAACAAATCTGTTTATTATTTGAAGTAGTACAAAATGGTGAAATTAACACCGGACTTGATCCAGCAATCGATGCAGTACATCAACCCGGTCAAAGACCGTGAACTTGATCTTCGAGGTTAGTAAATACTATTGTAATTGAAATCATAAAAAATTAATAAAACAGAATTTTACGTAATTGCGAATTTTAATTACTCACGAATTGCATTGTTTTAGGTTACAAAATACCAACAATAGAAAATCTTGGAGCAACTTTGGTATGATTCATTTGTTTTTTCATAGTTCAAACTCTAATGTTTGTAAACAACTGAAAACTGAGCACAAAATAGTCAAATTACTAAAAGTGACTTGAAGTCGCATTACAACGTCTAAAATAATATCAACGCTCAGAACAAAAAATTCGTTTGTTTCTCAATCTATTTGTTAAACTTGGGTTGTATACTGAAACAAAAATAACATAAAAAATTTCCAAATTTAGGATCAGTTCGACACAATCGACTTTTCTGACAACGATATCCGAAAACTCGATGGGTTTCCGTACCTGAAACGGATACAATGTCTCTTCTTCAACAACAATCGTATCGTCAGAATTGCAGAAGGACTGGAGCACTGCATACCAAACCTGGACACCTTGATGCTTACCGGAAACATGATCCAGGAACTCAGCGACTTGGACCCTCTCGTCCCTCTGAAGAATTTAAAGAACCTCTGCCTGCTCCAAAATCCGGTCTCAGCGAAGCCGCAGTACAGACAATACATTATCCATAAACTGCCACAATTGAAGCTTCTGGATTTCAGGAAAATTAAGCAAAAGGAAAGGGAGGCCGCTGCTCAGTTCTTCAAGAGTCGAGAGGGTAAGGAAATTTTAAGGGAGATCGCAAAGAAGGCCAAGATCCAGGCCCAGACTGGAATGGACGATCGAAATATGCTAACCGAGGAAGAGAGATCGAAGATTAGAGATGCCATTTCTAATGCCACTTCATTGGAGGAGGTGCAGAGACTTAGCAAACTTTTGCAAGCTGGACACATTCCTGGACAAAACAGTCATACCAATGGTAAACAAAATGAATAAAAGTAAAATGAAACTAATACAAGAAAATAAATTGAAAAATATTTTGAATATTTTTTTGTTTGGAAGTTTTTAGTTTAGTTTGATTATTTGTCATCTGTTTCATGAAGAAATTGATTTGTTGAACGTTTTATTTTTCAGGAGATTCATACGGAGGAGACCAAATTGAAGAAGAAGAAATGGAGTAATTAAGGTTAACGTTTATTAATTATATCCAAAACTTTAACTGTGAAGTGTAAGTATTAATCACGCAGAGAGAAAAGTGGGAGGATAAAAAATTAAATTAAGAGCTCATAAGGACTGGTACTATGTTGAAACCAAAAGTTTGGATACTACTGAACGAACACAACAGAAAAAGTCTTTGGCACCGAGAGCACTGGCTGAGAAGCGATTCGACGTTTTTTAGTGTCGATTGTCTTCTAATGAATTCTGTTTTTTCAGCAGGCGTTGAATAAAGATGCTAACATATTCACCATAATTATATCCTTCCTTTATCCTTCAGATACATAATTATTTACAATCCTGATAGTTGTACATTTCGGATTGCATTGTTTTTCATTTCGAAATTTAATTTTTGTACAATCTTTAAATATAGTTTTTTTTTAAACAAAAAAGCAAGTTGTGTTTGTTACTTAATAAATTTTGCTTCCTTTTGAACAAAAAATATTTTTTGAAAAGAGATGGTTTTTAACAATACTTCGAAACGAGAAAGTATTCAAGGATTTTTGAAACAAGACAGTTTTCAACCCTTTTTTTTAAATAAGTCAGTTTTCGATGATATTTCGAAACGAGACAGTTTTCAAATATATTTTGAAACGAGACACCATTCATGGGGGCGTCTATATTTTCAAAAGCTTTTAATTAATGTTTGAACTAGAGATCTGACCGAATTTGCTCTCTCAATGTTACATAATCCATTCCGCTAGATGTCACTGTACCTCCAATGAAGGAGCCAGAGGAACAGACCAACTTGTCTGCTCCGTATTTCATTTTTTAGTAAACTTGTTAGAAAAGCTTAGAAAAATGGGGCTGACACCGTCGATTCGACGATACATAACAGAACCCGAGCTTCGGATGGATCCTGACATCGAACCAACGTTTGATGTGAACCTTGGATTTGATAAACCCAGAAAAGAGAGGGGTGAGTTTTTCCAACTTAACCTGTACCGATAATGTAAATATCATAACATCATCATTATGTTATTTGATCATTTTTGACAACCAGTAATAAATTATTGAACAATTGTAAAATATTTATAATAGGGAAATTGTAATTATAAAAGGAATGATTTTGTCATTCAAAATATAGTGTTGATGTTATGAGTGGTAAAAATTGGTACAATAATAAAATCTGATTGAATTTTGCAAATAATTATACATTTCTGATGTTCTTTTTTGTTGGCTTACAGAATTCCATGTTTCGAAGGATGCTCTGATCGCTGCAAAAATACCGCCGGATATGAGGGATTATTGTTCAGACAAACATTTGAAAGTTTTGAAATGTAGACACGATAATTTTCCATTTTTGTATAGATGCAAACATCAGGTGCACGAATACAACACATGCCAATTCGAAGAGTAAGTATAAAAACGAAAAATTCACTATTGTTTATATTATAACCTAACTTTGGTTTATTTTAATGAAAATGAATTTTGATTTTTTTCAGTTATGTTATACG
Source organism: Trissolcus japonicus (assembly GCA_030522925.1). NCBI lineage: Eukaryota > Metazoa > Arthropoda > Insecta > Hymenoptera > Scelionidae > Trissolcus > Trissolcus japonicus. The sequence goes on along the minus strand of JAPYZS010001759.1, from coordinate 3,039 downwards.
AATGAAAGAATACGAAAGAGAACGTCGATTGAGAAAACTAGCCCTCAAGGAAGGCGTGCAGGTTGATTTCTAGGAAGGTTGAGTATATCATGCACCGTAGAAAAGGGTCAAATTGTTAACATTAATTATTTAGATAATCTTATGTCAAATTTTCATGATTGTAAATAAACAAAGAGAACTGCGATTCAAACATGACACATCTTTAACTTAACAGAACATTTTACTAATTTTAAGTTAGTTTTTCAATTTAATTTCAACCTCCGGAAGGTGAGGGAAATTATAAACAATTCAACTTTCTTGTCACCAAATTTATTGTTTCATTTTTGTTCTTTTATGAGAAATTCAAATACAACGTCAAACCACTTGAACGGTCATCGCCAACTTTGTATCGATGGCAACAAAGCTTGGGGGATACGAGTGCCACTGCGCCAGTCGCGTTACCTTCTATAAGAGGAATCGATAACGCAGACTCCGCTGGTTTGAGTCGAGTGTGAGCCCGCAAACACTTCCATCGTTTTAATTAATTCACTCGACACGAGTTCAAATTTGTATTCGCTCAAACTTGGTCTTATTCTGTTTCGCAATATCAAATTTTTCTTATCTTTCATTTCGTTTGGAAAATGTTTACCCATTGTGATACTGCAGTTTTTGGTATTTACATCATGGTGGTTGGGACCTGTCAACCATAACCAGAATTTTTAGATGGTACGATTTTTTGGACTGAGACTTTGCCGGGAATAATGGTGTGGAGATGAAATGTTGGTCGTGATTGGTGCATTGCAGTGCCGGCATTTTATTATGTCTTGTGTATAAAAAAGTCAGCTCGGCTCCAATTCTGATAGCAGCTGATCCGAAACACTGCCAGGTTGGCCATCCACACTTATTTTAATCAAATTTTGATTTTGATTTATTTATTATTCATATTAAAAATTTAGATTTAAATATTAAAACTTTTCTTTAATAGCAAAATTTTCAATGACACAATTTGATGTAAATTTTTTTAGGTCTTTTGTTTTCTGCTTCGTTTTTATATCTCTGATCGAATTGAAAATTAAAATTTGGTTCGAAAGAAAGTGTTAAAGCGTTTGGAAATTGTAAAATTATATTTTCAATCAAGCAAATTGAAAAACAAAATAAGGGAAATTGTACATTTTATACAGATATTCACATAGCTGTACCTAAAAACGTAAGCATTATTTTCAGTAGATGGATGATGTACATTTTGTTTGCTCGTCTTGATTTCAGTGCACTTAAAAAATTCTATCATATTAATTTTGATATAAAAAAATGTATAAAGTATGTTCAAGTTACATCTCGTCTCGAAAAAACCTTTAACATTATTTTTTACAAAAACTACAATAATTTTAGTTAAACATACTGTTAATTTACAGATCATCTTAAAATTATAAAATAATCGAAATCTTTCAATCAGGTCTTTCAGAGTTTTATCATTTTTCTTCTACGATTTCTCACTTTTCACCAAGTTTGAAAAAAGAAACAAACAAAACCAAACAAAAAGGTTGTCGATTTTTCTTAAGTGTATATTTATTACAATAAATAATAAATTTCGCATCTCTTGAACGCACTTTCTAATTATAATTGGAAACGGATAAAAAGTTGCTTATAATACTATAAAAATATTTATATTGCACAGATTTACAACGAAATCTACACGTGAACATGTACGCTGATTTTTTTTCCTATTTCATAGACTGAACGACATGAATAACTCGTTCAAGTATACCGTCGAGCTGGTGTCGTGAAATTTTTGTCAACTTTGCTCCGTTAAATTTCACGACATCAAGGATCAGGATTTTAAAGTCTATTCGATTTTATGGACCTAATCTTATCTGGCGAAATTTTTATTTTTTGATCTTAAAACATTTTGATTGTCCCCTAACGTTATGATTAAACGTTCCTTTCGAAAGTCAACTCGAACTTGTTGAATTGAAAATGTTATTCAGATAAGATTAGACCACAAAACTCGGCTCCGTACGCAAGTATTTAGCTAAACTAATTTAACAAGTCAAGATGTGGTTTAGCGACTACAGATATAGTTAATTCAGTCATACTCATAGTACAATTTCAACTATGAGTACGATTAAGCTTATAGTACCCGAAAATGGCATTTTGTTAAATTCTAAGTTAAAAAAAAGAGCGAGATTGGTAGTCTCCTTTTCGTCGGTGTGGACTATTTTACAGATTGAGGTTTCCTCAGGAAAATCTTTGTGAGCTTTTGCGTTAGTCGTTTGTTCGATTTTTCCGAGTCAAGAATCGGACAAGAGGACTAGATTGCGACGAAACAGGCCTTTGTCCAATCAAAACCACTGCCACAGATTTTTGCACCCTTTGGCTGCGCCTTACTCGGTCTTGATTTCTTTTGTGGATCTGGTCTTGCGGTAGGCTATTCGGTAGAAATTCGAGAACAAGCCGAAGAAGATTGTCGAGTGCAACAGCAGCAGGGTCGCTACAAGTTTCGAATATCCGCAATCGAATATCAGAGCTTGAGCACTGTGGATGAACACCAGGAAAAATTGAACCTGAAAAAGAATGAAAATTTTGTTCAATTAATATTTTTCCAACAAATAAAATTGTATACAATATTCAAATTGGTTGTAATGTTTTCAAATGATTATACACCCTGATAGCCAGATTTATGTAAATTTTGTGTAAACTTTACATAAATGCTATACAAAAAATTTATGTAAATCTAACTCCACATTGTCCTGCATTTTCTAAGTTTTGAAAAATCAAAAATTGTTTTTTTCATTTGTTTATTAATTTCGACTCAAAATTGTTCAATGTAAACGATTTATGTAAATAATGCAGCATAATGAGGAGTCACATTTACCCAAATTTTATGTAAAACTATTTACATAAACGGTGGTTATCAGAGCAGTCAAAGTTATCAAGTTGTCTGCTCTCAACTTGTCCACGCTTTTAAGGTGGTTCTAGCAAAAAGACGTTTATGTCAGAATTTCATAAAATTTGAATCACGTGTTCTATTCAGTAAAAAACATTTGCTAACAAAATTTTAGA
>JAPYZS010001758.1:0-12745 GCA_030522925.1 Trissolcus japonicus | reverse complement strand
GAACGCCGAGACGCGTCTTGAGATCGACAACACGATGGTTTGCGGCAAACCCAAGTACCAGAGAAACAACGTCTGCCAGGTCGACTTTGGTGGACCTCTCGTTTGTGACCGTGGAGATGGCTTGTACGAACTGGTCGGAGTTTACAGTCGGGAGACTGGTTGTTTGCCAACCAACCAGGTAAATATCCAAGAAAATATGACATATGCAAGCATATATACTACATATATGGCATATATATGTCACATATATGTCGCAAATATGTTGCATATATGTTGCACCAATGTTACATATATGTCGCATATATGTCTGCGTATATAAAATTTTTACTAAGTTAGCGAATTGTTTATTGCAGGTTGCGACCTTCACACTGATCGACAACGAGTGGGTGCGAGCAATCATCGCCGGAAGACAATACCCTGTGCCAGTTGTGGTGGAAACGACTACAACTGAAGAACCCGAATGCCCTTGCGTGATAAAGAAGCGATTGCAGTTGGAAGCCCTTGAGAAACAGCGACAGGAGCTGGAAAGGAAAATTCAGTTGCAGTTGCAAGCAAGCCAGCAGCAAATCGTGTCCTTATAAATGAGGACTGACTTCGGACGTATAAAGAAACCAACGACTTTGACTTCGACCCCGCCATTACGGTTTCGTGTACCTCGGTCACAAACCTACTATTTCGATAAGATTAACATACTTAAGTCTGTACATTTGCATGGAATTCGCGGTATAAAAATAGGTATCCTCTTTTTATACATGTTTTTGCATCGCTTTTTTAACTCTTTTCTCAACTATTTCTTTCCATTGCAAGATCTCAATGTTAGATTCACACCGATAGATTTACACATGTGAACGAACTTAAAAACTGAAAATAAAACAAGTTAAAACAATTAAAACAAATGTTTTTGATCGACTACAATATTTTGTAGTCACAATTAAATTAATAAGTTAAGACGGATATAAAAGTGATGATTAAGATTTCATTTCTTTTTGTCTAAAGATTTACAGCTGATGTTTCACGATTATAAATGTGACGCACTGGCCTTTAATAAAGGCCAGTTTAATAATTATTAAATTACTAGCCGCCTTTATTAACTCAAATATGTGCAAATAAAAAAATTTTTTTATTTTGCAAAATATAAAAATATTCAATAAAATTGAAGTCGAAGGAAGTAAGCAATAAATTTGATTTTTTGTGATCAAGTTTAATATATGGCAGAGTGACGAATCTGATTAAAGTTATGAACTTTTATTTATAAACAATGTAACATTGAAAACAATAAATAAGCATGGTCACATCAATTAAAAATGAATGTTATATTGAATCAATAAACATATAATATAATATTGAGAATAAACATTTTAATATATTAATATAATAAAATATAATACAATTAATAAAGTAGAAATTTATTTGAAGGACAAACGTTTAATTTAAAACTAATTTTCAATTAAAAACATGAAACATTTAATTAAAAAATAAAGATTTCATTTCTAAATAATTAACATTTTTTATCCGATCCGAGTCGGATAAAAAAAGTTCATATTTCATCATTGATGAATTCGGTGACAAAATTGTGGATTAAAATTGATGTTCCTCAATAACGCAATTCGTGTAGAAATGTTTATTTATTGATTACAAATCAAGAGTTAAGCGTGAATAAAAGATGGGCACTCTCACTAAACGATGTTACATAAAAATTGAAATGTTTAATGAAACCGAAAATCATGTTCCTCTTCGACCAAATCTTCCATGTCAAATTTTTCACGATCATAAAAATTTCCTCTCCAATTTTTCCTATAACCTTTGGTCAATTTACATTTCGAAAAACAAAATTGTAATTTACAATTCAAATTTCTTCATTTCTAATGGAAACATTTTATTGAAAAAAAATATTGAAAAGTATGAAGTGGTAAAAAAGAGATGATACTTTGAACCAAATTATTTTGGATTTTAATGAATAGGAAAGTAACAAATATTCCAGGGACGTTTCAGCTTGTTTTTAGACCTAAAATAGTCGCAAACCGGCTATGGTGGCAGATAGCTCGAAAATGTGCTTCGTTTAATGATGAGAAATTTGGACACCAGTCATTACAAAATATCAAATTTAAATTTTTATTTATTGGGTAGCGTAAAGAAATTTTTCTTAAAAATCAATGATCCAAAAATATATTAACAAATAATAACGGTATGAACAATAAAATAATTAAACACAAAAGTGAAATGTAAAAAAAATGAGTCTAAACAATAGCACAATAAAAAGTAAACGGTATGAAAACAAAACAATAGAAAATATAAACAACATAAAGGAAAATGTAAATAAAGCTAAAAGAAAACACGTAAACAGAAATAAATAAATAAAAGAAACAATTAAATATAATTCAAAAGTTAATATTCCTTAATAAAATTAATTGCATGTTTTTCAATATTCCTTTGACTCCATCAATTATATACGTTTTTTTATACATTTATAATACAAAATAAAGGTTAAAAGAATTAATTAAAGATTGCATTAATTAACTTTCCCAAAAAATTGTCTAGCTACCAGTCGGGATTATGTTTTGTGGTCGCATCCACTCATGACTCAAAAGATTTATTTTAGAAAGAAACACTCATACAAAAATTTAACTTCCGAATGATGTATACGTTTTTTCCCAATCATTTACGTCAAAAGTTTTGGTAATAAATTGTTCATTGAAATATAATACTTTGTGTCATCTTTTATATAAAAAAAAGTTGATTGACATTTCCATTACAAAATGCGTTCAAAATCATGAGAAATTGAAGGACTGCTTTGAAAAGAAAGAAGCTCGCACAAACTTTGGTGGTTTTTTTTTATTCAACTATTTGTTTTGTATAAACGAAACCTTGAATCTGTTATGGGAAATCAAAGTGACTCTGATATTAGGGTTCATGGTTTTGATGAATATATAATTTGTTGGTTTGACGTAATGCGGAAAACATTATTCATTTTTTTTCATGGTTTTATAATTTTTGTTAGGTTTTGTTTATATTTCGTTTCGTTTGCTTTCTTTTATCTTAGAAATAACATTTTTCATTCATCATTTTATTATTTTCCATTTATCAAGTAACATAAATATATTTTATGATCCGAATAAATAATAATTCATTATCGACTACTATTCAATTTTTTTCTTTAGTTTACATTTGTAAATTTCAAAGAAAAATGATCAAATCAGATGAAAAATGAAGAAGAACTTATTAACAATTGCAAAACGTCAATTAACTCGATGGTTTTATAGGATTTCCTAAATATGGCGCATTTTACGACTCGTTGAAAACAGAAAAACGCATCTTACTGCTAAACAAAATTGCTCTGACAACAAAAACTATGATTCTTTCGTCATAATGCAAGCCGGATTGTGAGAAAAGAGGTCCTAGAAGGCTCGCCCTTGGGGCAAAACCAACGATGATCCATCGAATACAATTTTGTTCCTGCTAATGATCAACTTATGTAGATCTAGCGGATATTAATTTGTGGGCGTTTCTTAAAAGGTTCACACTCTCTCTTTCGAGTGTTAGGTCATGATAGGAATTAACATTTCCGATCATCACCTTTTATCACGATTAAAATATTCACGAAAATCGAATTTCATAACAATTCTTTACCACAAACAAAAACTACATTTTTTATAACAATTTACAACAATCAAAACAAATTTGTTCTCATTCGTTTATGAACAAAACATCATTTTCTTTAAAAATAAAAACTACTTCAAATAACTACTTTTCTTTTGTTTTCAAGATTGTTTTTTGTTTACAACCAACAATTTCATAACAATTGTACAATCGTTTCAATGACAATTAAAAAAAAAAAACAAAAAATGTTTACACAGTTTGAACTGTTTTAAAACGATGTTTTTTTTGCGTCATCAGGGTGTGTGCGAAACGTGGCCAACGTGAATAAGGGTATGTGCGAAATATGTAACCTCAATAAAAAAACAACTCCCGGATGAGGATTTCGAGGTAGGAATTACAAAAAAAAAGTGAAACTAATCTTGGCAGAAAATGTCAAAGCACCGAAATCGAGGAAGATCCGAGTTATTCAATAGGGTACACCGAAGGTTGGAATTGCGATCTGGTGGGGACTGATCGCCGGTTTACTATAAAAGATGCCCGAAACTGGATGCGTTCGCAGTCCCCCTGACTTTCTTTTCAGTCGGACGTTTGTTTTTTTTTTATTTTTAAGAGCCGAAAATCGGATGCGAATAAGTTTACCGAAGAGGCTGCACCCGACTCCAGTGCGGAATTGGTCGTCGATCAGAGACGACAGAACATTTGCGGTGCAAGTGAACAATTTAGTGGGACAATAGTGACACAGTGTCGAACATTTTATTTTTCAAAATGAGGATTTTGGTTTTGCTCGGCGCCGGGCTTTTAATTGCCACTGCGCACGCGTACGACCGGGAAGTCGAGGGCTACATTAGGAAACCGAGTTTAGGCATCCAGGGACAAGCGCCAATCAATTATTTCGGCGCCGCCAACATCAATGACCTGCAGGAACATTATCAACAATCTGCCGACTTCCCGAGCCAATCGGTAAGTCCACATTTTTTGTTTTCATTAATTTAATTGAAAATGTCTTTTTTAGTTTGTTTTTCTTGTGTATGAAGGAAACTTTGTTTTATTTACAATTGAAAATAAGGTCTTTCCTTGGTTTTGTTTGTTTTATTTTTAAACAAAACAAAGTTTTATCGGTTTTGTTAATAAACAAAAGAAAATGTTTGGTTTACTTTTGATTTTGCATGTAATAAAAAGTGATAATGAAAAAATGTCTGTTTTGTTGTTCTGGTTAATAAATAAAAATTTGCTTTGTGTACAATTATAATAACTAAACATAAAAAAGGTTTTTTTGCTTTGTTTGTATTTATTAACAAAACAAAGTTTGTTGTGAACAACATACAATAATTTCGTTCACAAGAAACAACTAATCAAAATTAATTTTTTTATCCATTTTACCCTAATAAAATATTTTTCTTTTGTTTTAATATTGTTTTTTGTTTACAAACAATTTATTGTTCACATGTATCATTTCGCCGACATTTTTTATCAGTCAAAAATTAATCGGATTTCATAATTATTAACAAATCAAAAAATGTTTTTGTAAAAATTTTTATTTTATTTCTCAATAAATAAAGATGTTTATTTTTTATGACTAAAAATGCCTTGCTTTTTATTTAAACACGAACTTGACATTCACGTAAGATAATCTTTACCATCGACCTTTAAATGAAAAAAAAAAATTCTTCCGCAGTACTTATTGAATTTTATTGCCGAATAAAAAATTACGTTGTTTTCTCACCAATGATAAATTAAATTAACATCATCGTAAATGTAATTTAGAACTTTCATAATAGTTAGAAGATAGAAAAACGTTCAAAAAACCACAGGATGAAAGTTTCGAAGAAATAGAAATTTAATGAAAATTCAATCGGATTCAAAATTTTTTTTGTTTGAATTTTGCAAAATACAAGAGTAAATTTAGAACAACAAAAATTTGTATAAAAAAGAATGCGATGTATATAATTTTTCCCGAAATGCTGAACGGTTTTTCTTATACAAAATTGTATTAAACAAATTGCGAATCAAATTTGTAAACCAATTTTGAATGAAAATTGTAAACGAATTGCGAATATTAAAATTTGTAAAAGAAAGAATCAAAAAAGGTCATTTCATTCTTAAAATTGCAAGAAACAAAAAATGCAGAGAAAATAGAAAGGGAGGTCAACATTTCGATGTCAATCTGAATTTCGTATTCAGTCGATATGTGTCATCAATTTATTCCTGCTACTAGTCTCTTCCCTTGATATGGATAACCGGTTAGTAACCAGGACACAATTACCGAAATGGCATAGAAATTGAAAGAAAAGATTAAGTTTTAAGACCCGATGGATCGCAACTGGCCTATAAGCGATATGTCAAAGTTTAAATTTTATTTAACGCGGATGAGAAAGAGTTTTTAATTAAAATTATATATCGTTTCGTAATTGTTTCTGTAATGATACATTTCAGATTAAGTAATCTCGCGATCGGAATTTTAAATTGCTTATGAAATCGCCGAAACAATTTGTTTTCGGTGTGGAGCAAAAAGGTATCGGAAACCTCCCCTTAACTTTCGCGATACGAATTCCCCTGGAGAAAACAAAAGTAAACAAAACAAAGAATGCAAAATGAAATTTTGCTGCTGAAATAAAGAACACAAGAAAGTGAGATGTAAACAAACCCAAAAGGAGAAAAAAAGCAAACAAAACAAAGTTAAATGTAAACAAAATAAAAAAGAAAATAAACGAAAGAAAGTAGAAAGTAAACAGAACAAATATCAAAATAAACAAAACGAAGTAAAAAGTAAACAAAATATGGGGAAACATAAACAAAACAAAAGGAACGAACCAAAAATAAATATAAAACGAAACAAAACAAGGTGAGATTCAAATAAAACAAAGAGGAAAGTAAACAAAACGAAAGTCTGAATAAGAACCATGGAACATGCAACTATTTATAATTTTTTTTCTTTTTCTCCCCGGGAACTGTATTATGTCATTTCTGAACATAAGTCGCTTCCTTAAAAGTCACCGCAAAAACGAATGGATGGATACAACAATTTATAAACTTGCTCGGCGTAAACCTTGAATTGATGACACAATGAATTTGTAGGTTGACGAATGTACTAGTCATTCAATAAACTGACGATGATCGTACATCTTTTCTCAATCCATTGAAAGTTAAGAAAAAATTTTTTTTTTGTCGAAACGTTTAACAAAACAATCTTGGCGCGTTTTATGTAATTTCCGAATTTCACGTTCGATGATACGTTTGCGGAAGCGCGAAGATCATTTATACATAACTTTTTTTTTATCTCTCGAGGACGAAATCAGTGTGCAAGAGAAAGAGCGAAAACCGAGCGTTTTCTCGTCTTGTTTCTTTCTTCCTTTAATTTGGAGTGAAAGTATAAGCGGCAACATCAAATTGATTTGGAATTTAAAGGTGACTTGCGTCATCTCGTTAAATGCTCACGAATTCCGAGACTATGTTTTTTATCAACCTGAAGGTCGCGACTCCCATGGCAGATGGCTCCTGCCAAAGTTGCGTTTTTTTATACGATTGACAAATAAAAACTAAATGAAAAAAAAATTGGGTTAGTATTTTCTATCGAAATTAAGAAAAAATTTATTTTCTCAACAAAAAATTGTTTTTGTTTGTTATTTTTTGTTTTCGATTGAGCTCGGATGCAAATTTCTTGGATTTCCAAAAGTTTGTAATGAATATTTATAGTCTCGTAAACTTTCATCTTGCGAATAATTTTTAAGGCAGCCCCATAAAAAGTTATCACGTTTTTTACCTTACAATTCATTCATATTTTTTTCAAATTCGAAATTAAATTAAGTATTTCGAATATCTTTTTAGTATCAAGTTTGTCGCTACTAAGTTTGTCATTATTACATTTTCCCATTCAGTTAAAATTATTTTTTTACATTTTTTTTAGAATTTGAGATATAATTCAGAATTTTCAAACGTTTGACTTTCTCTGTGGGTTACTCGACAGAGTAGTTATCTTTTGATTACAAGGAAAAAAAAATTCAGTCACCTTGGCAGCAAAATACTTGACACCCACTCACGCCTTTGCCCTCACAACTTTATCATTGTATCAAAGAAAACCCTCGTGTATGACTAATTATATCGCAATCCAAAAACTTAGTCACAAATTTGATAACATTGCCAAAATCAGCGACCAAGTTGATCTTTTTAGTGAAAAAAAATTCACACACAGTTTACTTCCACGTGAATGAATATAAAGAGAAATAATAAAATGCAAATAAACCGACTTCAAAAATAAACATGTAAATAAAAAAGAAACAAACAAAAATAAAATGACGATAAGAATTAACAATAATGTTTACAATTCTTCCAATTCAAACTTAATAGTCTTTGCTTCGATTGAAGACGATCGTATACTCGAAGGATAACTATTAAATTTTATTCCAATGACATTCCACAATTCACTGTTTTTTGTCGTTCTCCATAGACCTCGCCCGGTTGACTAAATTTAAATTTGTCCGCGTTTCTTTTGCAGCCCATAATTAATTCGTCAGACTGCAGTAACTCCACTTAATTTGCATACGCAGATCGTGCATTAATAACTATTATTATGATCGTAAAAAATAAGCGACGATGAAAAAAAACATTACAAAGAAAATTGCATGATTAATTTTGAAGGTGCTTTCAATTTTGTAGAAAATTCTTTCGTTAATTCATTTTCATATTTTTTGCAGAACCAGGAAATCGATGACGATATCTTCAACCAGCACGATGGTAAATTGTTTTCAATACAACATACAAAACTATTACAGACTGCTTTTAATTCTTATGTTAATTTTGATTCAGATCTTTCGATTAATTTAATGTTAACGTTTATTTTTGTTGTCATCGAAACTTGTTTAAAAATAAAGGTTAGGTCATAGTTTTTATAGCGGCAATTTTTATATCGTCCTATAAGTCCCGAGAGAGAAAGCGCGGATTCTTTCATGACTGACGTAATCGGTTTTTATACCTTGCAAGGACGTCTCGATTTCGGGCCTTAACCCTCTGATACAAATGCCGATAGGCAAAAAAAAAGAACAGCACAAAGTTGCAACCTCCAAAGTACTTGTCGTTCAACAACCTTAAAATCTATAATTTTAAAACACCCTAAAATTTTGAATTATGAATGCCCGCGTGAACAGTTGTTCGTGTTTTTGCATTTGCGTTAACAGCATTCGTACGGTCATTACAATTTCGCGACGACACTTGAACATCAATTCGTCTCTGGCAGTTTTTATGAAACTCATTATATTCATCTCGATTATCGCAGTAAAATAAATTGCGGCCTTTTATCACGTCCTTCTCTTTTGACGATCGTGTTTCTTAATGTACAACGTGCGATAAAACCCATACTCCTTTAATCAAACTGCAGGCAAAAAAAACCGGTTCCCTCGCAAGCTAGCATTATTTTTCATTTTCATTCTGAATAAAATCTGTCGACTGCCATGCACAATGACTCTCGTGTACACATTTTTTTGGCCCCCTCAGCATGGAAGAATAATGAACATAATTTGTTTGCAGCTACCGATCTCTACTCGTCATCAAACGGCAATCTAGAATTGTCGTCTGGCGATTATAGTTACGACAAACCCTTACCGCCTTTTAAGGACAGCAACAATTCTTACCTTCCACCACTTGGAGGTGAGCCATCCGACCGTGTGACATCCTTTAGTGATGCACCTAAAGAAGAAACAGGTAATCCGGCAAACATTTTTTTTTTTTCACTGAACCAAAAGAAGCTTTTTTCATTTATTATTTCGATTTTTTTTCATCTAAACAAAGATTAAAAGATAAATATTTTAGGCCAATCTTCTGACAACCGTCCTGAACTGGCTATTCCGAGCCAAGATCCAGTGCCAGAATACGTCCAGCTGGGTTGCGCCGCAGCTTTGGTGTGCGTTGAGGAACAGTTCTGTGACCTTACCGGTGTCATCACAAAGACAGCGAATAGCTTCTCTCCCGCCCAACTTCTCCGTAGAGTGCCAATGATCGTAAGTATTGTAGTGGTATTTTTAATTTAAAAAATCTTGGATTGGTAGTTCTCAGCCAAAGGCAAGATTACCAACTTAAGACTAGTGCTTGATCTAGTAACTTAGAAAATAAAAAATTGTTGACAGTCTGGTCTGAAGGGCTGGCAACCTATAACCATTTTCTTTACTAGTTAGTAGTCCAGGGCTACCAACTAGTGAACTAGTTTTTTTAGTGTGATGCACAATATTTTATGTTCCTAGGACTTGGCCGACAAAAATATTGCAAGTTCGTTTTCAACACGACAATATAATATTGTCACCCTGTAAACTGACCTGCAATTCATTGTCGGCCTCTTCCGCGGAGCATAAAACGCGGTACGCGCCTCGGGCGGAGCGCCCTCGGAACGTAATATACTATTAGACAGTAACTGTAAAGTTCGAAAAATTATAACATATTTTTATCTTTAGTCGTGCCGCAATCCCGACAACGGCGTTGTTGGCAAATGCTGCCGTGACCCCGACTATGTGGACCCCTGGCCAACGGGTAACCTCCCAGCCAACTACAGCGGCGGATTTGACGAGCAGGGATTCCCATCTTTTCTGAACATCGCCAAAACTAGGGCGCCAAAGCCGACCAAAACAGTCTACACAACTGCGAGACCAGAAATTGAGGATGACAATATCTTCCAGGACAACTCGGCTAGCAACCTCGCTATACAGACTTTGATTTTGCCCGCGGAAAAGCCGGTACCAACTAAAACGCGTCCAGAACTACCACCTCCCCAGAAATCAGCCACCTATTACAACCCCAGAGAACCCGTTCCATCGCCGAGTGTTTCCCCGTCCGTTGAGTACCTTCCAGTTAAGGAAGCTAAACCAAGCACTACCCAATTTGTTAGCATCCCTGTAAAGAAACCACAGACACCTGCGCCAGTCAGATTCGAGTACGTCCCTCCCCAGCCTACCCCAGCCCCAATCAGAAACGTTTACATCCAACCCAGTACCCCCAAGCCTGCTCCGATAAGAAACCCGTACCTTGCTTCATCGCAAGTTAAAAACGAGTACCTTCCACCTGCTCCCACTCCCGCGCCAATCAAAAATGAGTACCTTCCCCCAGCCACTACCCGACCCACCCCCCGTCCCACACCCCGACCCACTCCTGCTCCAGTCAAGAACGAGTACCTCCCACCGACCACCACCCAGGCTCCCAAAGCTGCTCCAATCAGGATCGACTACCTCCCACCGACCACCACCCAGGCTCCCAGACCTGCTCCAATCAGGAATGAGTACATCCCTCCCCCAACCACACGGGCTCCCAGACCTGCTCCAATCAGGAATGAGTACATCCCTCCCCCAACCACACGGGCTCCCAGACCTGCTCCAATCAGGAATGAGTACGTCCCTCCTCCAACCACCCGGGCTCCCAAACCCGCTCCAATTAGGAATGAGTACCTCCCACCGGCCACTACTCAGGCTCCCAAACCAGCTCCACTCAGGAATGAATACATTCCCCCCGCAACCACCCGGGCTCCTGCCCCCCGTCCCACTCCAGCTCCAATCAAAAACGTCTACCTCCCTGTGACCAAGGCTCCAGTTGCTCCCGTCAAACTCGTGCTCCCAAGTGCTCCCGTCAAAACTGTCCAAAAACCAGCTCCGCCAAAGAACTACTTCCTCGAACAAGTCCGACAGAAACCATCTGTTCCGGCGCCATCTAGGGAGTACCTTCCAGTCGAACAACCCAAAGCAAGTGTTCCGGTGCCATCTAGAGAGTACCTTCCGATCGAACAACCCAAAGCAAGTGTTCCAGTACCAACTAGGGAGTACATTCCGATCAAGTCAAAACCAGTCTCAATTCCCTCCAGCGAGTACCTCTCAGTTGATAACAATACCAAAAATTACGTCATTGAATTAACTAAGAAACAGACGTCTTATATCGAACCTCACACACCAGGAGCGCAGTGCGGATTAAGGAACAAGGTGAGGGATTCCTTGTTTTCTGATTGCTAAAATTTCTGCTGTAGCTTAGTTAGCAGACTTTCTTCTTCAACCTTGACCTTGAGTGCCATACGAGAATTGTACATTAATAATAATCACAACCTAATCAATTGTGATCGCCAGGGGCGGATTTGAATGGGGTCAAAGAGGCCCTATATATTTACCGCTTAAAAAGACCTTGTTCAAATTTTTGGAAGGTTTCGTTGCGAAACTTGGTAAAAGTTTGAAGATCCATCTTCTAAGAAAAAACTTCTCAGATCCGCCCCGGATGATGCCAATAACTATGACGACGTTTTCTACTGTACACTGACACAGAGATGATTCATGTAAAAATATACACTTTTGATACAAAATAAAAAAAAGTTGGACCAACCTCTTGTTTCCTTTTTTATTTATGCATACAAACATCTCGTATAAAAATCTGTTCTGTTTAATCACAATTTTCATGTTTGAACAATTACACAATGAATATTAATAATTTACCCTTACCCTTTTTCTAATGTCTAATTTCAAACTTTCTGATTCTAAGCTTATCTCGTTACGACATTTTTTCGCAATATTCAATTATTCCCTTGTATTTTGAAATAGTAATTAGTTCAACTGTGCTACGATTTTGTTAAGGTTAATCGTTTGGATGGATTGAGTTCCGAAGATGTTGCTTTCGGTGAGATTCCATGGCAAGTTATGATCCTGTCAAATAGTGAGAAGAAATTGCTTTGTTCCGGAGTGTTGGTTGCACCGAATGCTATTGTCACAACTGCTAGCTGTGTTGAAGGGTGAGAAATAATGTTTTCCCTTTTGAAAATGTTTTAACAAAGATAAAGATGATCAAAGTAAATGGTACAATATGTAACCATCCGAACAACATTTTCTATTCATATCGTGATTTCAGACGACCGGCAGCCGATGTCTCGATCAAAGTTGGCGAATGGAAACTGGGCTATGAGCTCAAATGGGAAGAACCCCTGCCTTTCGAGATCGTCCAGGTGTCCAAAATCGTACCACACTACAACTGGTACCCGAACGCCCCGAGCAACGACCAGGCAATCCTCCTGCTCGAACACAATGTCAAATACGACCTGCACGTCGACGCCGTCTGCCTCTCCGACGCTCCACTTCCAGTCGCCAACAAAAATTGCTTTGCCACCGGATGGGGCAAAATTGTCCTTCAGGGTAAGAGACGA
>JAPYZS010001757.1:0-12756 GCA_030522925.1 Trissolcus japonicus | reverse complement strand
TGGAAATCCTAAGGAGAACAAGAAAACGTGTAATAAGAAATTTGTGAAAAAACGAAGCTTTCCTGTTGATATAGAAAAGTAGAACTATTTCAGATTTATGTATAATTCTGTATGTAAAATTATTTTATCATTATAAAAAAACAAAATTGTAATAAAGTTCTGTCAACTTTTTTATTTTCCTCATAATTTTATTGAATAGTATTTTTTTATGTACTAGAGTATTTTTTGTATTTGTGTTTAATTTTTGTTTTTTTTTAACTTTATTCATTTGTTTCATATGGTTTCATATGTCATGCTACGATGTGACCAAACCATCTAGCACTAAGTCTTGGATTTGGATTTGGATTTGAGACTTTTGCAAGAAAGTGTTTAATTGTGCACGCGTACATACGTATACATGGGTGTACGTGTACACGTATACACGAGTGTATGTGTACACGTATACATGGGTGTACGTGTACACGTATACACGAGTGTATGTGTACACGTATACATGGGTGTACGTGTACACGTACACACAGGTGTATGTGTACACATAAACGGGAGTGCGGCTAGCCACTTCCTTTAAATTTTTGTTGTCATTAAATTACATTAAAACGTCGCACTCCGAGTTTTATTGCTACCATTAGGGTTGCTCTCGCATGCAAATTAAATCGTGTCAAATTGTTGACTCTTACAATTCGTCGCTCTCATCGTCGCCGGATGATTCACGCAAGCAAGATTGTACGCATTTTTGAAGAAACAATTTTTATTGTAATTGATAGTTTTAAATAATTGGTTTTCAAGTACGTTTTAACGTGGGCTCGATACGCGTACGTTACTTTTTCGTTCCTCCTATTTCCGGTGTCAGATATGCATCTCAAATTACCATCACCTCTTACTATAAGGTGAGATATGGAGTTCTCTCCTGAACACTACCTTCCTCGTCCGAGATTTCGCCGGCAATTTTATTTTCACTTTTGAATTCGACATTTTAAAAGGGATGCAAATTAATTTAATGAACATAAATTACCAGCAACTACGAAGTACTTTTTTATAGCTCTCTTTTTCAAGTATAACATATAAGAATGGAAGGTAAAAAACGATTACAGACATTTGTGTGCATTTTACAGGAACGCTGAGTGTAACGGTACGAAGTGAAAATGGATTCGTAATCTTTTTCGTTCAAAACCACAGAAACTTATAGCTACAACGTGATTGCAATTGTTTCTAAAACCTGGCACACATTTGGCGGATGGATATTGTAATATTGTTTTGCAGCAATCTCATGGGTTGCTTCGTATTCAGCTGGTGTGAAGACAAACATATTTTCAAACTATTTTGAGATATAACAAAAATCATTTAATCTCACGCTGAGATATTATTTTTACATCAAGTAATTATACAAATTCTGGTTTAATTTACCTTGCCTACTTGAAGTGTACCATATTTGTACACGTTTTTATCGGTTCAATCTTGCACAGCCAGCTTGAATTGATTTACACGTAATTAAAATTCCCCGAGTCACAAGTTTTTGTTAAAAATAATAACCGCTCGATTAAAAAAATAATAATTTTGAGATTAATAAATATAGAATGAGAAGTGGAAGATAAAAGTTACATAGAAATTTAAAATCATACTGACGAAATTGCCCGGGGCACGAGAACGATTGGTAATTTGGCTAGGCATTGATAAATACTCGAAAAAAGGACAATAGCGCGTGCTAATTTGATTTCACCTTCGGTGTTGACGTGTGTTTTTCTACGTGCCTTTCTTCAATGCGCACACTTATCATTTCATATTATATACCGGTGAGAAAAATTGTTGAGTCGTGAGCACAGGCACGTTAACGAGTTTGGCGCAACGTCGAATGTAATTTAGATCAAGCGACTTTTTATTAATGATTGTTTTGAATGAGATCTAAACAGATGCAATTCATTTTCGTGAGCATAATCTTTTGACAGGCGCATATTTCAAATGCTCATGACACTTTTCATCAAAATGACTGGTAACAATATGGAAATCAGTGTAATTTCATTTTGCTCTAGTTTTTTTTATAGATAAGGAGGAAATTCTTTTGTCAAGATTTGTGCAGGCCTTTTGAGTGAAAGACGCCATTGTTTGATCCATGCTGATATATAATCTTGTATTTTTTTGAAACAAAAGCTTACTTTTCTTCAACCACGCACTTCAAGAGGCTTTTGAAAAGTAGGGTCGGCCGAGTGCGTACATTACAAGTAACGGCCTAGGAACCCCAAAAAATGTTTCAAAAGTAGATTTATTCCAAATTGTCTATTCAGAGATCAAGCCAGGCCGGTAGACCAAAAAGAAAAATGTGGACCAAAAAAACTGCCTGCATAGGCAATTAAATTAATTGCGTTAATGATATTCGTGAAGAAAAAATTGGTAGCCATAAATATTGTGTCATTATACCTATTTGAATTATTTGCATATTTCAATCAAACAGTTTAACGTGTTTGCTCAACAAATGCCTTGGATATGTCGAAATACATTTGTGTTCAAATATGAAGTTCGGCGGCTTTAATTTATGTAGAGTAAAGATTGGGAAATGAGATTTCCATCATTGATTTTCACAAACTTGTAAGTGTACTTTATTTTAACACATATTTATCTCTTTTTTAATTAAAAGAGATTAATTTTTTTTTAATTCAAAATAACATGAAACGTATATGAGACTGATCCACAAAAGCATATGTATCTAAATTTTGAATTTTGATTATGTTTGTTCACACTGCAACAAGTTTTATTTTGCGAGTTTGAATCGATTGTTGGCGCCATTTTGTTTTAGTATTGACTTGTTTAGATTAAATAGTTGAATGTAAAATTTATTTACAAAACTATCCAAGTTGAAGTTGATAATTAAAAATGGTTTGGTTGAGCGAGTTGAATGATTTTAAAAGTTTAGTTGAACATTGTTTAGGCGCCATTTTGTTAGAATATTCGTAAAGAGAGAGAAGAAAAAAAGGTGAGCTGCAGCATCCCTTTATCCGCGCGAAGAACGGCGAAAATGCGCCGCAGTCTCGAATATCCGGGCTGCGTGACGTAAAAAGGGCCATCGCGTCGCCATTCACTGGATCGAGCGCGCGTTCGGGTTCGTGGCTCTCGGTCGTCGTCGGCCGATCTTGGCATTCCCGGCGATCCCGCTCAGACGCGCCGTGCTTAGTCTTGCACGCGCGCGAGTGCGCGTCAGTTCGGGCCCGTACGCTGCGCCGTTGAGCCGCCGCCGAGTTCCCACAAGTGAGAGAGCAAAAAGTCGCCGCGAGGATATAGGAAAAAAGACGTCTGTCCGTCTTTGTTCGCCGCGACATTCCGTCGTTCGGTCTCGCTCGCACGCGCACTCCAGCCGAACCGATCTCTCTTAGCGAGGTCAGTTGACCGGTGAGCGTAGAGGGCGCTCGTGCGCGTGTTCCTCTCCGTTTCGTACAAGTTTTGTTCCGTCGATTCCGAACATCTTCGGATTGGTCTCGGTCTCATTTTCGGTACCGATCGGCAGTGTCCAGTGCTCTTGGATTATCCGTACTTGAACAATTCGTCAGGGGATTTTCCCAGATTTTTCGTCCCCGCTCGGCAACCGAAACAGATCGCAGGTAAGAACCTCTTTTTTTTGCTCTCCATCGTCGAGGAATCCGCGCACTTTTTTCCGTTCCTCTGCGTTTTTTCTCCCCCCATCCTTGTCTTTTCCCTCGATCGGTGAAGAAAAACCACAACTTTTCTGCAGCGCTGTACTTTCTCCCGAGTGTTTTTTCTTCCGTCCTCTGCGGCGGTTACACGCAAACTCCAGGGGTTTCCATTTGTTCTCCACGCACAAATCATCGACTCGCTAATGAATCTAAAAAAGCAATCTTGACGAGACGCCCCGTACCATTATTACGACGTTTGTTTAATTAACGATATCAGATTTCTTTGAACTTTTTTTGTTCCATCCTCCTCATTGAATTCACCCCAAAGATATATATTTCCGAAACTCTCGAAATTGTTCAGGGGGAAGATGAAATTCGTTCGAGCGCTTCTTGACAATTCAAGTGTTTTCAACTTAAAACCCGAGGGGGAATGTTTTTATTCTGACGAATTTAATTTTACTTTTTTTGTTGTTTGTGTCCTATGCCAATTGTTGTGTGCTTTAACACTCCTCTCTGTTTGACAAACATGGATTAATCGGGCGGCATTTACAAACAATAATTCACAACAATCCATAATTCATCGGGCGACACTGATATATAATGTGTAACGAAAATTAAGCCCCGCGAATTAATGCTAATTTATACGAAATGAAGCAAATTTCGTGATATTCATGCCCCCGGAGAAACTTCGCCTGGTTCGTTTATTTATTTCTTATCAACGGAAGAGTGTTCGGCTCCGCTTGAAATACGACACTTTTCGGCTCGTTTGGCTTCAAATTTATTCGATGCGATTCGGAAAAAAAAATTTCTTCAAACAGGTTTGCGTGCCAATTAATAGCGCCAATAGTCCAACCCGGTGGTGTCAAAACGCTCATCCTTTCAATTTCGAACCGAAAATCATATCAATTTGTTCTCCATCCACCAACAAGATTTTAGTCGCAACTTTTATTCTTTTTGGTTTTTCACTTGTTTTTTTCGTACTTCTTCCGGCGGCCGTCACGAGAATTCATTTCATGATATTTCTAGCTTGCCACGTGACTCATGTATTTTATATGAATATTATGGTTTCCATGAACCCTCGCCTCCTACGCCAGCCCTATTGTTTAGTTTCCAATCGATTTTTGTTTAACGTTTTAATTTTTAACATAGCGAAATTCAATGTTGCTGAAAGATTCAACATTTCTAACAAACATTCATTCTTTATTCTTTTTGCAAAGACAGCTGATCGAAAAAAAATAAATAAACAAACAATTTTCCCTTTTTTTCAAGTTACCTAACGGTCTGTTATTGTTTTCATTTTTCATATTTGACCCCTTAATCCGACCAGTAAGAAAATTAATTCACCGTAAGTAAAATCCAAACATTTATGACTTGGCAGAAAGAGTTTCCCTAGATGGCGCGCGCATGATTTTCAAGATTTCCCATCAAAACCATCATAAATTTACTTTCCTTCTATTGTATACGTTTATTTCGTGTATTACCCAACCAGGTGAAATGTACCCAACATGAAAAAAACTGTGAAAAAAAAAGAAGATAGGGAGAGAGTGAACTGTTCAATTTATTTGAAACAAACGACTTTATGACCTTCGATTTGTCCGAACGTGCTTACAAATAATTCGTCCGAAGTTTTTCCGTCAAGACAGAAGGAGAAGGAGAGAGAAAAAAAAGTACATCACTTTGGTATCTCTGACCTTTTTTACGTGAATTTGTCAGAGATACGTTCGTCGAAGGTCCATTCTCATTAGAATCATGCGATTCCGCAGGTGAATTTAAATCACGCGACAAAAAAAGAAAATTGGATTCACATCGGCAAACTTGTTCGTACGAAGTCGACGTGCCGAAACTTTCTGTCCGGCGGTCACATGACACAATCAAACCTGACTGAATTCATTCCTAACATACCTCGGAGTCGACACAAGAATGAACGATTGCCTCTCGCAACCAAGACGGAAGTATGAATAAATAATTAATTAAGACGAATTGGCCTGGATTGCAAAGCGAGGCAGTTTTCTCAAGCTTTGGCATTCAATTTTGACGAAAGGGCAAATAAAATCGGAACCTCCTGACTTTTATGGTGAATACACGATTTTCACATTATGTCTTTCTTTTATGTAACCAAAACGTGGAACCTCGTTTCTCGAGTTCACATAAATCATTGATTTTTGGGTAATAAGTGTTAATGAAACTGAAAGTCTTTCAAATTTACTTTTTTTTTCGTACAATCAACCAAGATTTAACGACAATTCATGATAATAATTAAATTTGCTTTTCTCTTCTTATTCCAAAATTGAGTTTCAATTTTTGAAAGTTTACTAAACTAAAATTTTCAGGTGAATATGAAAGATTGGTTTGTCGAAAAAAAAAAAAAAAGAATAGTTCAAGGTCAGGGGGTCAACAATTGTTTTCATTAAAAGTTACAGAATTGTCCAACATATCATATTTTATTTGATAAAAACAATTGTATGACCCCCTGACCTTGTGATTTGCTCAATAAACAAACCATCTGTCCACATCACCTTAATAATTGTTTTATTGTATAAATTGTAAATGATGAAGGTCAAGAGGGTGAGGGGACGAAAAAAGAGGTGTGCGCAATCAGAGGTTCTCACAGAAGCAAATGACATCCTTGGAAGTGTGTTGCTTTGTGTTTCATAATATTCCTCAGAAGGTTTGAAAGGCGATCCATTTATCTGCACGAATACTTGTGATAAGTGTTGTGACAAATGAAACAAGCATAATTTATCACCCGCGTTCACACAGCCAAGCCGTGGAATATCGATCAGATTCGCTATTTTTACCGACGCCACGCACCAGGTATATAAGAGAAGAAACATTATACATCGAGTGAAACACAAGGAGGAGCCGCGGTAATCTGTGTGTCGATGCAGAATTTTGATCCATTGTTGGTGTACGCGCTCTCCGAAGCCCGCCAACTGTCCTCTGGCCATGCATTTCGTCGCTCCTTTTTCAACTCGGCCAATTTCGGAATCAACATTCTTATCCCACCGCCGCAAACACAATGTTTTGATTCATTTTTAACAAACGCATACATCATTGCGCGCCGCGCTCTTCTCCCGTCGCTTCTCCCTCTCCGCGAACTTAAATTTATTGCGACCAGTTTTATTGAATAAATTGGCTCCGATTTCAATTTGTAAGTACGCCTTTGTTTTGCGCGTTTATAATTGTGTTGTTAGCCATTATGCGTGCGCCAAAAATCGCACTAAGGGGCAAACTTTTATTAAGGGGCAAACGTTCAACAAAAATATATATCAAATCACCAACAATACATTTTTCATTTATAATAATATTTCATTTTGAAAATCATAATACAGTTTGAATAAATCCGAGCTCAGAGCCCCGGGAGCCAAGCGGATTAGATAAATTTACGCAATTATGCAACAATTGCGCAAGCGCCAATTAATATTTCACTCGACTTTTAATTATTTACATATCTAATGAACTAAAAAAAAGCTTTTTTTTGATCAACTGCGAGGTTGCAATAATGAATTTCTTTCATTTCAAAAAGACACGTAGATTATATAAATGAGCCTGTTTATTGCTCAGACCACATACGATTATATTAATACACGCTGCGCATTTGCGGCGTGTCGCTCGAAATTATTAATATGCACCCTTCTAAAAATCCGTCGCGCATAAAGTGACACGTGCAGCGCGCTTAATGTCCCCACAATGAGCCGAGTCCATAAATTTATGATTTATACCTGGATCATCTCCAGGTCAATAATCGGCGTATTTGTTTATTTACGCGTCGACAAGTCAATAATATTTACTCAATATTTATAAAAGGGCTCCAGAAATTGATTTATGACTTGCGGAAATCACGACGAAATTATTGTCAAAAGGGGAATCAAGTCGGCGGTATACCGTTGTTTACTTTGCGAGAACCCTATGATAGAAGCCCGTCTGTGTGCATAGCGTGTGAAAAATCAAGGAATCGCTTTTAAAAACACATAAAAATGGCCTGACTTCATATTTTGGTGACAAAATAAATACAACATTGTTTGAACAGTTTGCGATGATTTGATTTTTTTTTCGAGTCTTTTCTTGTCTTCTTTTTATAATTTTAATTCAGCAATTTTGTTTTGCAAGTGACCTTGAATTGTTGACAATGTTAACTTGACATAAATTTATATCACGTCTTTGATTATTCGTATGCGAATGCAAATCGAATTTTGAATTTGTTGTACGAAAATTGTTTGAATCGAAAGAAGGCGAAATAGTTTCGAATGAATCATCGCAAATATTTTGACGCTGAGCGAAAAAAAAAAGAAGAAGAAGGGGGAGGGCGATAAATTGAGCGTGCGGGTTCGCCTCTGATCGGATCGGGAAAAGGCTCGTTGACGATTGAACACGCTCGTTTGGGCCCCGCTCTTCTTTTGCGGTCGAATCTGTAAAAGTGTCGGCGCGACAATGAACGCAGAAAGTCAATACACTGAAAGGTCGGGCGGGCGCTTAAACGAAACGATAATTGATGCAGCTGCGACGAATCCCTCGCGATCTGGCGTGTGCGTTACTACGAGGGCGGTCTGCCGATCTCGCCGTTTTATTTATAGCCTGGGTGAAAAAAAGCCACTCCGAGTGAACCAGAGGGCGCCTTTTTCTTCGGCCCTTTTCTTTGCCGAACCATGTCCGACTCTGCGTGTCATTTATCGTTACTCCAACAATTCACAAACAAAGACTCCAACGCCCCCTGCAACCGCCTTTGACGCGCGCCGAATTTTTAATATAGACGTTTTTATTCCCAAATGTTTTGTTAGATCAAAGATTTAGGTGCTTCGCGCGCACGAATTTGCTAAACATCAATATTGATATCAAAAAATGATTTTATATTTTTGTCAAAACTCTTGTGTTTTGATTTGATTGTTTTTATTTTTCATTTTTTGTCTGCACAATTTTCTTAGAAAAGGCAATGTAGAAATGCAACGGTGTCAGAAATATTTGAATTTGTGTAATGAACAAGTTTTGTTTGATGTGATACGGTGCACAGGTTGGTTTTCTTTGACATGCCCCCGCGAGAGAAATGATCAAAGAGACGCAAAGTAGATGGACAAAGAGAAAAGAAATTTAAACAACACGTGACATCTTTGTTAGTTGTTGTTTATTTATTTTTTACCCCTATTTTCTTTTTGACAAACCTTTTTTTTTCAACCAGAAAATATTTATTTTGTAACTTTTGTCTGAGAAGAAAGAGAAAAAAATTCGAGTGTGTTTGATAAACATACCTAGAGAGCGGCATTTAAAAATGAATGTGAAATAATTTTCCACTTTGACAGACGTTGTAATTTCAGGGCACATCTAATTTACAGGTCCACGGTCATCATCACGCCCCACGAAGATAGATGAAAACATGGGTGTCCTTTCACGGGCTACCTGGGAGTTAATCCGTTACCCAATTTCGGAAACGTATATCTCGTTCCCAGAAAGTGTCGCAGTCGGAAAGCGAGGCCGATTTTTATGGACCTGTTATGGCGAAGCCGTCATCCATTAGCGCGCTACAAGATAGATGGCAAAATTATCGGGGATGCTCATTGTTCGAATTTTCTTCACGGGTGTCCAACGTTAGTCATCGATCCTCGATTTTCAATGTTTCAATCCGATAAAGGGCCTCGGAATGCCGTGAAATCAAAAGTATACAGAAACTCGCACGCCGCTCTTCTCTCCTCGTTTCCTTTACGGCTTAATCGTTTTAGCGCCCCGCCGCATTCACTTTTATTACATTTTCATATAGCCATTGTTGCCTGGTCCGAATTCATTCACCTTTTTATGAGATAATCATCAAACTCTCTCAGACGCAACAAAAAATTTCCTTATCCAAACATTTAGTTGTTTGATCAACGGTTAGGAAAACAGTTAAACTTTTACCGAAATTAGATTTAAAAAAAACGTCTGATCAAATTTCAGATTTTTCTTTTTTTTCTTAAATAAAACCATAATTGGGCGAATTGTCACTGTTTTCAAGTGACTGAACTACTGTGCCATCTGGCCCCGACTAATTGTAAATTGACACTGGCTTCCCAGAAACAAATCCAGTGAATGGTTTCGTGCTCAAAGTGTCTAATCCACGCGTATCTCATCACCCGGCTGAACGCTTTTTTGTCGTATCCCTTTCAGAGAGTTCTCGGTTCATCCATTTCTTATGCTCATATATTTCATAGTGAGAGAAAAAAAGAAAAAAAAAGGATACATATTCCAGGAGATTTGAATTTATCGCGCACGCCCCGGAGGAACCGCACGAAATTGAACTCCCTCGGGAACGACGGGGAAAATTTGAATTTCAACTGAAATGAAACTGTAATTAAATTAAATCCCAAATGACGACCGTTACGGTGCATCTGAAACTGATATTGCGACATTACTTTTCTCTCTTGGCTCGATAAATAAATTAACTCTCGTAATGTCCCTCCTAAGAAAATTAATGGGGAAAAATTAATTATTACAGTTTGGGGAAATTTTAAGGGAAATTTCACACTCGAAAATTCCCTTTTCATTTTTCAACGTCAATCGCCACTTAATTTGTTCCCAAATGCCTCTCTCTCTCTCTCTGCTGAAAGATAAATCATGATTTGATAGAACCGGGAGGAAAAAATAGTCTTGTCACCGAAAATGTGTGCTATTATTCTTTACAAAGCAAACATAAAAGCCTAATAAAAGGATCTTATAAATTGCAGGTTTATCCCGAAGGAGAAGATGGCGCGGTGCGAGGTCCAGGGCGGCGGCAAAGGATGAATCATGGCCTCGTCGTTGAGCTGCGCAGGTGGTCCAGGTGGATCGAGTCTGAGTGTGAGCCTGGGCCCGAGTTTGACGGCAGGTGCTGGTAGTGCTGGCAAAAGCGGTGCTTCACCGCGCCGAGCGAACCTCGAGTTTCCCCCGCCACCGCCGTACCCGCCGCCCGAGAAGCTGGCGCACCGCCAAGGGGGCCTCTACAGGCCCAGTCTGGAGCCCTGCGTGTACCACGAGTTTGACTGCCACGAGGCTTCGCCCAGTAGAGTCCACTCGCCCTATGTCATCGAGTACAACTATGCCAGACAGACGCCCCAGCAACAGTACCTGCTGCTCCAGCAACAGCAGCAGCAACACCTCACCCAGGACCCTCGCAAGAGACACACTTACGTCACGAGGTACGGCACCGAGGAAAATATTTATGAGGAGATCGCGGAAATCGGGTAAGGGATTCATTAAACAACTTTTCAAAATCTAAGGGTTCACGCAAAAATGATACATTTGTGTCGCGGCATTTATGCTATATGTCATCATGTGCAGTATAAATGTTGCCATTTTTGGCACAGTTGTGACAAATGTTTCTTTTTTGTCTGGGTATTATCAGTTTGGAAGTCTCTGGGCGAACGTTTTCTAGATAAATACTTTTTTTTTCTTTTTTTGAGAAGGGAGGGGGGAGGTACAAAGTTCATCTTGGAGTTCTTTGTTGGAGGTCAAATTATATAATATGTCATTTTTGTCCACCGTATGTGTTTTTTAAATGGAACTCTTTGTTTGGTAGAGATGAACTGAATTGATAAAGTTTCAGAGTTTGTGTAATGACTTAAAAGTTCACACCGGGATGCAGTCCGGCATAGCTATTGCGACACTGACATCTGACCTATACGACGACGAGCACAGAGGTTTTAGAATTGCGGAATGAACTTTGTTCTCGTGATCAACTTATGATCCCGTCTCAATGTCTCCTATATCAAGTTCAAAATAATTGGATTTTTTTTTGTAAAGTTATATATTGCATTGTTAGGTTCAGAAAATAAGTGAAAACAAAGTTTGACACGATTATTGATGAGAAGTTGATTACCATTGTCATATTATATTGAATTTGTTTTTCGATGCACTCAGTTGTTATCAATTGAGATACGCTGTATCGAATTTTGTGAATGTGTGCCAACGTCAAATACTAATTGAGCGGAATTGAGAGATGTTGACACAGGAGATTGGAATTCCAAAATCATCGTTCAATGCAAATTCGATTGGGAGCTTGGATTTATTGAATATAGACAATTTCATTTATAACTTGACATGACTAACAAGGAACGTTTCGTGAGACTGATAAGGTTGAAAGATTTTATATTCCTGAATGAAAAAATTGAATTTTTGAATGTATAAAAAAATCTTTTGTTGTCGGTCGAAAACTTGAATTTTGTTTAGAAACCGTTGTAATTTATTTATAAGCAAAGCGTCTGTGCTTGGAGTAATATTTGAACTGTCTGAATTCAGTTGCGGCTCTTAGGACAGGTGTTTTCCACATGTTTTAATTTTATCTTGTGCACAGTCATTCTTTAAGAGACGAGAAAAAAAAAGAAAAGACTGTTTCCGAAGGAAGCGGTGTTCATTTTTTAACTTCATTCACAAAGTTATCTTTGCACTCTTGATTATTTTGGGCACTGAATTTAAAATATGATAAAAGATTTAGTCAAAACAAATAAAAAGCAGTCGATCTAATTTTTACAATGCAATTTCAAACGGACATTAAAGACGGCAGATATAAAATTCTGTTTTTCTTCAATTAATAACTTTTATTTGACAGTAGCATAATTGTACAATAAATTTCAACAAAAGATTTAAATCTGCATCGAATTCCCTTTGAGTTCAGGTCCCAAGTTGGATAATTGTGTGGACAATTTTTCATTTCTTTCTTTCCCCTTTTTTGCTGAAAAAAACCTTTGTAATATTAAAAAATAAATTTCAAGTTTGCACTATTCTTTCTGTACTTTCAAACATATAATTGTGAATGTTTTATGACGGTCATTATACTTTGACTCACAGACGAATTAAACTGTCCCACTTTTTAAATACATTAAAGATAAACGTGCGGAGCTTTGAGCCATCTTTCAATTTTATTGACACAGTAAGAAAAAAAAAAAGAAAATTTGTAACAAGTAAATTTTGCGCAAGAAGTGATAAAGTTTTAATAAAATGGTCAATTCACTTTTAATGACGGATGGGAATAAAAGCTGAATGAATGGAAAAATAAATGCAACGCAAAAGGGGGAAAAACGGTTCTATCGAATTCCTGAAAATTGAACCTCCGGATTCTAAAAGGGCACTTACGCTCGAACGTCGCGAAATGATTTTCCAGATCGAGGGAATTTTTGAAGAAAAAAAAAAGTTTTAA